>JAOEHY010043130.1:0-11135 GCA_025447955.1 Psilopsiagon aurifrons | reverse complement strand
CTTAGTGAAGCCATGCTGGCTGTCACCAAGCACTTTGTTGTTTTTCATGTGCCTCAGCATGCCTTCCAGGAGAATCCTCTCCAAGATTTTGCCAGGCACAGTGGTGAGGCTGACTGGTCTATAGTTCCCTGGCTCATCCATTTTCCCCTTCTTGAAAATGGGGGTTATATTTCCCTTTTTCCAGTCATTGGGAACGTCACCTGACTGCCATGATTTTTCAAATATGATTGACAGTGGCTTAGCATCTAGTAGGTAAATTAATTCCTGTATTTTTATTACAGAATACTTTTTCCAGCTTTTATATATTAAGAAGTATGAACATAGGAGTATTGAAGGCTTTGAGATGGTATAATACAAATAAAGGGTATTCATAAATTCAGGAAATATTTGGTTTTACTAATGTGTTGCAAAGTTTGCAATGACTAGTTTCAGCACTGATTCTTCTTATACCACAGTGGAATCTAGGAAATGCAGTGAGACCTTGAAATGTCGGATATGATTAAATCTGGTTCAACTTGTGTGACTCAGTCTTTAAAATCCTATTTCTATATAGTTGAAAATGTTAGCAGTACAATTCATAACAAACTCTATAGTTTGGGGTTTCAGTACAAATCCTCTTTCTCCTTTATATCTCTAAAGGCAATGGTTCAGCTTGGCAATATTATGTAATGCTTTAGATTAATAAGTTACTTCCAATGAGGATGGCAATTAGCCAACTCTTTTACTATTTCAGACATTTCGAACATCACTTCATGCTCCAAAACTAGGTATATTTGTAAATCATAGACCTTTTTTAGAAATAGTATCCATAAAGAGTGATAAGTTACAAATTCTTAACCTCCTCAACTTTGGAAAACTGAGAAGGATTATGAAGCTTTAGTTGAATGCGTTAATAATATTAAAATATCCATCTGATTTTATGTCTATCAAATCGGAAGCAAAATGCAGATTTAATTTTAAAGGAGTGTCCTTACAGATTTTGTACCTGTCTTACATGTCTAACTGAATACAAACAGTAAATATACAAAAGAAATGAAGTTCTGTAGCAGCTTTTGGGGCTAGATAAGATCTCAAGGTGAATAAATATTAATAACAAAACAGAAATGCTAACTATCTTTCATTATACACCCTTCATTGTCAAGTTAATAAGAGTACTGATTCTTGTGATTAGTGTAGAGATCTTTTTTCAGGAAAGAAAATGGTTATTGAAACATCCTATTAGATTTAGAGCTGTAATTACAAATACAAGTACAAACAAATTAAGAATGTACAATTAAATTAAAGCTGTGCATCCTGTAGCATAGGTACAACTCTAACTCTTCATCTCAGCTATACCTGAGAGACATGATTCTTAACTGAAGTAATCCAGACTATTCCTAAACCAGATATTTCCAGAAAGGTCCCCTCTCAAAATTCTAATTCACCTAGAAGATAGTGCCTGTTGCTGCTGACAAGCTGCAGGCCTGTTGCTGATGTAAGCCTTTTTATTTGATATGATGTATTCAATGTGCTTGTCAAATCTACAGTCACTGTTTTAAATGCTCAGGAACTGTGTGGCAATGTCATGGCTGGGAAGTAAAATTATCTCTATATCTTTATTATGGATCAAATTTACAGTGCATGAAAATATGTAGAAATATGTTAAATGAGGACGTTTCCCAGTACTGTAGTGCAGCAACTGCCTATGTTTTTGGATCCCTGTCCAGTTTTATGCTTTACATTATTTATTGCTTCATTCTCTTTGTTTTTCCCAGTTAGTAACAAAAGGAAGTAGTATCATGTAACTAATTAGCTCCTTGTGGACCATAAGCAAATATCCCACAGATGGTTTGCAGACTGCTGTATATTATGTTATGTTCCTTCCATTTCACAGATTGGAGCTGAGGTATCCCTCTGCTCACACAGGAGGTAGAAAGTTCCCAAGGAGCTTTCAGGACTGTTTTTACTCCATGTCATATTCACTGTGCCAAAGACACAAACATGCATCTGGTGTGTTCTGCTCTGACCCCTCTCAGAACACCATGGATGCCATCAGAGTACCACTTACCAGCCAGAGCCTGAGACCAAGCACTTCAGGTCACTGGGACACACGGCTACAGACAGATCAGGAGCTCGCTGTATGCATACATCCAGCCTCTTCTATTCATTGTGCATAGCCTTGTCTAATGCTTCCTTTTTATTTTATTTATGGGGGAATCAAGAAGCTGCCTCAGCAGATTTCATTTTAGGATATACTCAAGATATACTGAGAGTACTATGCTACATTTTTATCTCCTAGCAGACTTGTTCTCTTTACATAAACAGCTACGTAAAACAACATGGGTAGATGTTAGTGCTTACCTCCATCTCAATTCTGTATGACTTTGGAAGCTATTTATAGTGAGAGAACAGAAGTTTCAAAGTCAGAAAATGTATCTGCAACAAATCAAACATAAATCTGTTAAAAGTGAGAAAAACTCTGTGTTATCAAGTCAGCACATACAAATGGAGCAAAGAAAAGTAATTTCTGGCCTTTTCTGAAGAGAAGAAGCCTTCAAGTTTCAGGGTAGTGTGCTTTCCACATTGCTCTTCCAAAGGAGAAGATGGCAGAAGAATAGAATCAAAGATTTGCACAGCTTTTGCTCAGGACTGCCACAGCAGGACTGTCTCCTCCCCCTGCAGATTCCACCATAGCCATGGAAGAGGACAGTGCTTCAAAACCATTACGTTTTCCCATTCATTGATTTTGCTCAGGTCAGAATTTGTCTTTATAAAATGAAAATCTGTTTGTTTCTACACCTTAGTTTTCTTTAATAACGTTATGCTATCCTTGCCTCTCACAAGCAAAAATGAGCAGAAAAATCTTTGCAGTCCCACTGCAAGAGCTTTGTTTTAGCTCACAGATGTCTAATCAGTATTCCTAAAAGTGCAGAGACATTGTGCAAAGTTGTATTATAAAATAAAGGAACCTTTCAAAGGAAAGATGTCAGGATTTGACACGTACAAACATGGGAACTTTCAAAGATGTATGTTGGGATTTGGGTTTTTTTTTGCTTAAAACTGGCTTCTATCACCGATTCATCCCACATACAGTTCTTGGTAAGCTACCTTTTTGTTGTTGTTTTTTGTTCCTCAGAAAGAAAATCTATGTACCTATCAATCAATGCATGGTATCTATTTAATCTATGGCAAGGATTCAACTTTTTAGTACACAGTTTTTGGTTATTCACTGCTTGCTGTCAGGACTAATGCATGCCTATCAGTTTCTATCAATGCACAGTGGATGAATATGACATTGCATTTTTTTCCCAATGTCACCAGGTTCAGTATGTAATAAAAGCTCAGCATTTCGGCTAAATCACAGTAGCCTGGACTCAGATTTACATGAAGCTGATTGGAGGGAGTATTCAGGGGCTCTTTCATAGCTCTGCCATAGTACACTGCAAGTGTTTTTTGTCTTGAGTGCAAAGAAAAATTTTGGTATGCTTATTTGACCCAGGTAGAGTGCCTTGGAGTTGAGTCTGTCAATCCTGTTTTGTCTCTCTCTAAACAGTCCAGGACAGAAAGGCAAGTGTCATATGCTCGGTATGCTTTTTTCTTTACCACAGAGGCAACAATTAAACCTGATGCCTTATTCTCCTGCTGACTAAGGTACTTTCTACAGGTTAGTTTATAGGGCTTTTGAATCTCTACAGTCAATTCATTCTGCTGACTTGCAGCAAGCAATAACCTTTTTGACAGTTGCAGAGATAATAATTAGCTTAACATTAAATTCATGTTTTAGGAAATCTCTCCAGTTCTGTCTTCACTAAGGGGAAATCCTGCCTGACCAACCTGGTGGCCTTCAACGATGGGGCTATGGAACTGATGGACAAGGGTAGAGTAGTTGATGTCATCTATCTGGACTTCTGCAAAGTGTCCACACTGTCCCACATGACATCCTTGTCTCTAAATTGGAGAGACATCAATTTGATAGGTGGACGACTTGGTGGATAAAGAACTGGCTGGATGGGCGCATGCAAAGAGTTGTGCTCAATGGCTCAATGTCCAACTGGAGGCCAGCAATGAGTGGTGTCCCTCAGGGATCATTGCTGGGATCGGTCTTGTTCGACATCTTTGTGGGTGACATGGAGAGTGGGATTGAGTGCACCCTCAGAAAGCGTGCCGATGACACCAAGGTGTGTGGTTTGGTTGATTCACTGGAGGGAAGGAATGCCATCCAGAGGAACCTTGACACACTTGTGAGATGGGCTGATGCCAACCTGATGAAGTTTAACCATGCCAGGTGCAAGGTCCTCCACCTGGGTCAGAGCAATCCCAGGCGCAGCTCCAGGTTGGGCGGAGAAGAGATTGAGAGAACTTGGGGGTTTTGGTCTATGAGAACCTTAACATGAGCCAGCAGTGTGTGCTTGCAGCCCAGAAGGCCAACCTTATCTTGGGCTGCATCAAAAGGAGCATGACCAGCAGGTTGAGGGAGATGATCCTGCCCCTCTACTCTGCTCTTGTGAGACCTCACTTGGAGTACTGTGTGCAGTTCTGGTGTCCTCAACATAAAAAAGATATGCAACTGTTGGAACAAGTCCAGAGGAGGGCCACGAGGATGATCAGAAGACTGGAGCACCTCCTGTATGAAGGCAGACTGAGAAAGTTGAGGCTGTTCAGCCTGGAAAAGAGAAGGCTGCTTTGAAGACCTCATAGCAGCCTTCCAATATCTATAGGGATGTGGGGAGGGACTCTTTGTTAGGGACTGTAGTGAGAGGACAAGGAGTAATGGGTTCAAACTTAAGCACGGGAAGTTTAGATTGGATATGAGGAAGAAATTCTTTACTGTAAGGGTGGTGAGGCACTGGAATGGGTTGCCCAGGGAAGTTGTGAATGCTTCATCGCTGGCGGTGCTCAAGGCCAGGTTGGTCATAGTGTTGGATGACATGGTTCAGTGTGAGGTGTCCCTGCCCATGGCAGGGGAGTTGGAACTAGGTGATCTTAAGGTCCTTTCCAACCCTAACTACTCTATTCTATGATTCTATTATTCTGAGCCAGTGGGGCATGAGAATACTCACAGAGGTACAACTTCCAATAAAACCTTATATCAACTTCCCTTCATTATTGTTGCAATATTCCACTACAGTGAGCAAAACAACATAAATTGCAGAGATTATCACTGGTGACTATGTTAATAATTTGTTTAATAAAAAGTAGAAAGTTTAATATTTGTCATTTCAAGCATAAATTCTTCTTATTATTTTATATGCAAATCAAATCCAGCAAAGATTTTATCTCAGACTGGCTTATTTATTTATTTGTCACTTTGCATTGTTTTTTATTTTTTACTTGTATTTTTGTTCTCTAGAAAATCAGTAAAGTCACTGGAGTAATTGAGGAGAATTATTTTCAGGAATACTTCAGGGACTTCTGATAGAACATTCAATTACACACACAGTTAATTAAAATAAAGGTGCTAAATCTAATTTGGTTGCAGTACATGCAGTATTTAAGTTATGGAAAGCATAGGTCCTTCCTTTTGCTGCATTTCTGACCAAAGCATATGGTAATATGCTCAGTAGGTAATGCAAGTCAGGTAGAAACAAGAATCTAAACCAGTAAGACCTATGGCCACTTCCAATTTAAAAGCAAGATGCAAGAACAGCCACTTAATGCAATACAGAAAAGGCTGTCTAAGTTTAAACCTCAACATGCAACAATTCAGACTGCTTTTGCTTTCTAACTGTAGAGCACGCTGGATGCCATTTAAAATAGCTTAAAGGATAATACATAGCAGATGGAAGATTTTCCTGCTTCCAGACATCCTTGTTTAGTCGGTAGTAATCCTTGTGGCTTGTTTGCACTGGAAGATGTATGCGAAGATGTTCATAGCAAAGGCAATTCTGGAGCATACAGTACTTGAACAGTTACATCAAGTGACTAAGATATTACACTGTTCAGTACCAGGGAGAAATTAAATGGGCAGAAACTCAGAAATTCATCTATCTTCATGAATGTCATGCTTTAATACCATTCCTGTAGCCAAATCAATTTGGTGATGTAAATAAAAAAACTTAAGTGTATTGTCACGTGGCATGGATTCATCCAAGATTTGACACAGTACACTCAAACCTAGTCTTCATGAATATGGACACTGTGAATGCACTGTGCTTTATAATAATGGGGCCTTGTATGCTATTGATTTGAAAGCTTGCTTTGAACTCCTTGGGCTTATATAGTGTGAGAGAGATTATTACGAAAGCAGTAATGAGAACAAGAGCAAAAGGGGGAAAATAGGATCTTCTGGCAGGATTCAGCAGCAGTTATTTTGTCTTTGTCTGCTATTTCTCAAAATTGTGTTTTTAAAACAAACTTTTCTTAATCTCGGTTCTTACGGATTTTTTTTTCATTTCATTCTCTTACATAGAGAATTACCTCCTTTGCATATGCAGCTTGTCTTTCTATGCAGATTTCTTTCACAGTATGAACTTTCCCAGTCAAAGCTCCATAACTCATTTTTGTAGTTCTATGCCTATCTATCTTATACACATCCCATAAAGAAGATGTTCCCATGGTACTCAAGCCAGCTATAGGAGTCAAAGCTGCCTTCAGGCTAAATCTGCTTTATCAGAAATTTCATGGAAAAACTACTAGCACTTTTCACAGGCTGTGAAACTATCAATCATGACTATCAGAGTCTCAAAAACATAATGTCAAATAAGCAGGAATTCTCATTTCTACATCTCCAGTGACAAAAGAGAACAACAAAAACCCAACACACCAAAAATGGAAAATAGAAACAAAGCCTGCAGGCATATTTTATTGTTTCTAGCTTAGAAAAATTTATGTGGTAAGGAAAAAAGATGTGTACAGTATGTTTCATAGCAATATTTTCCTTTAAGTTAGTGATTTTTTTAATTATTATTATTTCTTGAAGTGATTCACTTTTGGGAAAAAGGAAGAAGTTTTTTTAACTGACAGAGAAAAATAATGTTTTGTCCAGTTGACATTTATAATACCGGTTTTACATATGCAAATTAGTTTGAGAATTGCAAAACTGAGAATTTCCAATCTTTTTGATGTGCTCTGTCAACAATTGCAAGTTGACACAACTAAGTATTCAAGTGTAAATGCTACTATATCTATTAGTAGCTGAGTCAAATGTGTGTTTTAAATGCCCAAAGTTAGAACACAGTTGATCCTCTCTCTTGATTCAACGCCAAGCCATTTTAATGACATTTCTGTTATTTTCCAGTAACAACAGGCTTAATTTAGTACAATTTTTTTCTAACATGAAAGCTTACATTGTATAATTAAGTTTTCACTGCGTAATTATAATTTCCATGGAATTGCCTGTGAAATTAGTAGGCACAAAATACTTAAATACTTTCCAGTGTCTGAATGGCTTAGAAAGGTTCATCTAATTTTCAGAAGAGACTGAAGAGTTCAGATCATACTGACATTGTGTAGGACATAGACTTTTTCAGGCATTTTTGTGAGTAGCAGCTGTCTCAGCATAGAAAACATCAAGCAATGCCTAAATCTCTCTGTATTATGGACTTGTTTATTGAAGAAGATTCTGTATACCAATGAGGTTTAGATTTGTCTCATCCATGTATTAAAGCTACACATTCCAAAGTATCCTGATCATTTTTATTCTTTTGACAGCTGAAAATAAGAACTGCTCTTTTGGCACCAAATGCTAAACAACAGCATACGTAACTGTTGTAAAATTGCATTACACTGTGTCTAAATGCATATGTATGCATGTACACATACAAGAAAAGCTTAAGGGAAGATATAAGAGCAATCCCAGTATGAACATATGTAAGCAATACCATGAAGCGGTAACTATGGCACTCAAATGACTAAGAGTTTGAGTTGTACCACAGAAGCCTGGCCATAATTGTCTCTGTCAGCCACCTTTAAGTAGATCATGACTCAAATTTATTTGGCAGTTTGTAGCATCCCGAATTACAGTTACTTTAGAAGTGACTTTACCCTTGTACCCTATCAAGGAAGAAAGGAATGATGAAACTTAATGTTAGATCTGGAGATCATATTGCTTTTCAGCAGTAGGTGCCCTGTGAGATTCTTTGCCTGTAAAATTTAAATTGGCTTAAACCTAGTTTGGTTCAGAGAGAGAGTTCTCAGTCCCATTTTAAGTTTTGGTGCCCCAATTTCATGTATTGACAATTCCATCTTGCTATTATCCCCGTAAGATCAAACTAATACTTGGAATTTCTGGAAAAATGGAAAATGAATAGGATCTTCTGGCACTTTACAAAGTTTATGAGCAAATAACTTGTGGTAATATCACTGCTAATTGCTGTATACAGAGATACCGTCTACGTTACTCATTTCAAGGTGAAGGCTGAGTTACTTCTTTCAAGGCTGAGTATGCCGATCTTGAAATTGCTTTAGAGCTGCTTTGAAAATTTAGGTAGCAAATGAAATCAAGTATGGCTTTATTTAACTTTCTGGCATGTTGATGTAATAAAACAGTTCAAATAATTGGTATAAGTTTTCTAAACCATTACACACTTTTCATATTACATTTTCATAAAATATTGACTTGCATGAAGCAATTATTAATATATCCCAATACGAATGGTGGATAAATCAAAGCTTCAGAGTTAATTCTTTTGTCTGTGGTTCACAGCTGCTTGATGCTCATTATAACCTAGACCTTGTAAAGATGTTTGTTTCATGTATATCTGCAGAGAAATGCAGTGAGTTCAGCTGCTCATACCAGAACATTTTTGCCATTAAGGAAAAGATTTTTAATTCCTTTTTTTTTTTTTTCACATAAAATATTCTTTTTTTTAAAGAAACTTGGAAATCAGATACATGTGTACATAATGTACACCCACCTACACAAGAGCACTTTTCTTGTCACAAAGAATGTCCAGGCACAGTTACTTTTTTAGACACTTGGCTCAAAGTATAGCTTATAAATCAAATTTAGTTTTCATAGGAGATGCATCCATGAAGAATCAATGTAACTGTGATACAGACCTCCCTTTAGATAAGAATTACTGGTGGAAATGCTGGCACATCATTAATGGTAGTATCTCCTCTCCTCCAATTGCCAAGGTCATAAAAATGTGTTTCTCTCTTAATCCCATCTAGGGAGCTCATCAAACCTCAAGAAACCCAAGTTGCAGAAGTTCACCAAACAAATTCCAGGCTTGTTTTTCTAAAGCCCCATATCAGAGTTCCTGAATAGTTTGACTATGGTCTTGAATAATTCATTCTCAAACATTTGCTATTTCTTCAGATAGTGGATTTCCAAAGAAGTCTGTCTCTGTTCCTCAGCTGGCTAACATTATGCCTTGTACATTCCCATCCCAGAAATATGTTTCTAATTAAGCCACATAACAAGAGTTTCCTGTGCAGAGGAAAAGATGGGGGAAACAAATAGTTTTGAAAGTGGATGTTTAATTCCATTTAGGTCTGTTAGACCTGAACCTCGTAATGTTTAAAAGAATGTATATAGAAAATAAAAAAAGAAAAAAAAAAAACCCCAAAAAAACCACAACCCAAAACAAAACAAAAAAACCCAAACATACATTTGTTGTGGAACATGATCTGCAGACTTATTTGTGGCAAAACTCAGATTTCCCCTTCCTGAAATAAAACAGAAGACCTTCCACCAGTGAAATCTATTTTATACCACTACTGGACAGGAAAAAGACCAGAAATGTTTCTTGAAAGGAGCTGCCTCATCTACTGGCTATGAAAGCTTATATTGGCGTGTTAAGTTAGAAAATAGATTGTTGTATCATTTTATTCCATCCTTAGAGCAGCCCTTAAGGGTGGAAACAGAATGAGTCTGCTGAATATGAATTTCCATCCTCTGGGACTCTTGCAAAGATGTTGACTCTAAATCAGCTTTCTACTATCCTTCTGGTTTTGCCACCTTCTAGTCACCTGATATCTGTTAATATCTTTTTATTTTTCTTGTCCTTTGAAATACTTTTCTGGAACAAATATGCAGATGCCATAACAGAAAAAAAAATTAAGAAAAAAAAAAGGAAAAATGAAATTATAAAGATATCCCAACAAATCAGCATAATTTCTGCAAAACATGTGGCATGATATCTTTTCCTCTCTCTTCCTTTTTCATTTCCTCAGTAACACTCTTTGCTAACTAAAAAGGCTCAAATCAATTCAGATTTGGTTTGGAATTTAACACACACGGAAAGTTCATTCAAATCTGTGGTTAGTCTGACAGTGTTTGGAATAGGAATTTAAAGGAGAAAATAAGTTGTTATATTTGCTTTCTCAATCAAAAGAGAAGCTAATGGAACTTACTCATTACTCATGTGTACATGAATAACTTATTCTGAACACTGTGTTAATGGAAAAATATCCTTGGGGCTGACACATATCCACATGTCACTATAGTGCCAGAAGTTGACAATATCAAAATGAAAATACACCTTTTTTTTTTTTTTTTTTTTTTTTTTTTTTTTAAGAAGGAATATTTTAATTTTCCTAAGTATTTTACTATTTTAATAACTTTGGAGCAAACACACACACTCCCCTTTGGGGAGGGGAAATTTGTGGTGGGTTTTCTTTTTTATCCTTGTTCTTTGAATCAAGTGCCAAATTTGTGCTAGAAAACCAGTATTTTAGGTAGTTTTTCCATAGTATCACAAGCTGATTCAGAAAGTTTGTGCAGGATAACACTCAGGGCCCTGCCACATTCATCTTGCCTATTTCATATCACAGGCAAACTGTAGACTGTCTCTCATGAGCTGCTCATTAACATATATGGTTTGCCAACTGCATTCTGGGCTGCATCAAAAGGAGCGTGACCAGCAGGTCAAGGGAGGTGATCCTGCCCCTCTACTCTGTTCTTGTGAGACCTCGCTTGGAGTATTGTGTGCAGTTCTGGTGTCCTCAACACAAAAGGACATGGAACTTTTGGAACAAGTCCAGAGGAGGGCCACGAGGATGATCAGGGGGCTAGAGCACCTCCTGTATGAAGATAGGATAAGAAAGTTGGGCTGTTCAGTCTGGAGAAGAGAAGGCTGCGTGGAGACCTCATAGCAGCCTTCCAATATCTGAAGGGGGCCTTTTGGGATGCTGAGGAGGGACTCTTCATTAGAGACTGTAGTGACAGGACAAGGGGTAATGGGTTCAAACTTAAACACAGGAAGATTGGA
>JAOEHY010043128.1:0-34675 GCA_025447955.1 Psilopsiagon aurifrons | reverse complement strand
CAGTTCTGGTGTCCTCAACATAAAAAGGGCATGGAACTGTTGGAACAAGTCCAGAGGAGGGCCACGAGGATGATCAGCAGACTGGAGCACCTCCCGTATAAATATAGGCTGAAGAAGTTGGGGCTTGCATGAAGACCTCAAAGCAGCCTTCCAGCATCTGAAGGGGGCCTATAGGGATGCTGGGAAGGGACTATTCATTAGGGACTGTAGAGATAGGGCAAGGAGTAATGGGTTCAAACTTAAAGAAGGGAAGTTTAGATTGAATATAAGGGAGAAATTCTTTACTGTGAGGGGAGTGAAGAACTGGAATGGGTTGTCCAAGGAAGTTGTGAATGCTCCATATCTGGCGGTGTTTAGGTCCAGCTCTAACTCATCCAGTTCATTCTCTCACTTCCCCTTCTTTCTTCCCCCCAGTTCCTGGGGGAATGGGGAAGAGAACTGAAAGAATGAAGCTCCCATGGTTTGAGATAAGAACAGTCCAGTAACTAAGATATAACACAAATCACTGCTGCTACTACCACTAATAATAATGATAAGGGAAACAACAAGGGAAGAGAATATAACCACTCACCACCGATACCCAGTCCAACCAAGCCATGAACCCCCTCTTCCAGGTCCCCGACCTTAGTTTTTTACATCCTGGGCATGATGTGCTCTGGCATGGAATACCTCTTTGACTAGTTTGGGTCGGGAGTCCTGTCTCTGCTTCCTCCTGGCTTCTCCTCCTCCCTGGCAGAACATGAGACTCAGAAAGTCCTTGGTCAGACTAAACATTACTGCCACAACTAAATCATCAGTGTTATCAGCCCTGTTCCCAGGTTGAAAGTCAAAAACACAGAGCTGCAGCAGCTACTAAGAAAGACTGCTACTGCTGAACCCAGGACAAAGGCTAGGTTGGATAAAGTCTTGGGTGACATGGTTTCGTGGGAGGTGTCCCTGCTCATTCCAGGGGGATTGGAAATAGGTGATGTTAAGGTCCTTTCCAACCCTAACTATTCTATGATTCTATATAGCTGCTTCTTTAACTCTAGCTTCCACAACTGGGTTTTTCAGACAGAAACACATCTGAACTGGATTCAACTTTGGTTGCGGAAGAATGCTCTCCTCCTTTGCTTAGATGCAGTGTTTCCCTGTGAATTCACCCACGTACATCTGGTCTAATTTGGTTTGTTTTATTAAAAAAAAAAAAAAACAAAACAAAACAAAGCAAAACAGAAGATTGGAATGACTGTGTACAGTTCTAGATACCAGAAGGCAAATCAGCTGGAGGTGGAGCTTTGTAACAGAATGCCAGCTTCTTAGCCCAGCTCAGTCTGACAGCAACTCCCTGAGGGAATAAAGGAATCTGTCACTAGTAATGATACACAGGTATTGGAAGCAGAGGTAGCTTTAAGGTGCTTCCTACCTTCCCAGTAACAGCAGGCCTGTTGCTGAAAGCACTGAGAATTTTGCACATCAGCTATTAAGCAAAATTCAGATGGCAAATAAGCAAATCCAGCAATCAGATTAATTTGATTCAAACTTAGAAGATTCTGCATAGTTCCCCATGCACAGCTGTTGGCAAAATGTTTTGTTTGGTTTGTTTTTTTTTTATTTAAAATATTGTTAGGGCTGATTAAAGTTTTGGTTTCTGATTCTGATGTGTCATCGCAATTAAATGCAGAGGAAGGATACATAAATCATATGCTACAATAAGCATGTCTCTAAGATAGACATCACATGTCAGGACAAAGACTGGGAGACAGACAAATCAGCTGTCAACCATGCTAATTGCAGTGCTCTCTGAAAAAGTGTCCCTACCTCCATCACCAAAAATAGGACAATGTAATCTGCAGCAAAATAAATGGCATAATTATGTGTTTGTAGGTAACCCATTTTAATTCATTTTGGGATCAGTCCAGAAAAGACTTAAGCTCTGTCCTACTGCTTATGTCTTACTGCTTGAAGAACATAAGGCCAGAAAGTATTTTTGGTCTTTCCTAAATCAGTAGATGCTTCTTCCTCAAGCAAGGTTGAACATGGCTCGTTTAGTTCATAGAAAAAAAAATTTATTAAACATAATTAGCTATCTATCCAGCAGTGAGAAAAATAAGCCCAGAGGTTAGCACAATCCCAACTAATTAAATAAAACCTTCTTTTTACCCATATTTGTCCAAAAGTGTCATTTAATACCTATGCTCTTCATGCTACAGGAAAGTGGTTATTCTAATAAGAAAAATCAGCTTAAATACAAAAAATATTAGTAAAAAACATTGGTTGGAGCATTTAGTATTTGTTTAGTCATAAAACTTATTCTCAGGAACTTCAAATTCCACATAGAAAACTGTCTATGATAATTCTGCAAAATGTCTCCCACCGGTCTTCATTGATTGGATAGACCATGATGCCAAGTCCATTAAATTCAGGAAGGATGGGAGCCATGATCTTGGAGTACAACTGCAAGCCACTGGTGTGATTTCACTCTCAGTGATGAATTGATTTCAAGGTCTAGTATTGAGTATTTCATGATTACCAGGTGCCCAAGACTTGATCACAAAGACAAGTTGTGAGAACCAGTAATGTTTTAAACACTGCCATGAAAAAATGCTTGTCCAGCTAAGAGAGTATATGGAAATTTTGTGCTGTAGAAGATGACAGGGAAAAAGTAAGCACAACTAGAGCTAGGGAGGATAGCAACTGCTAATATTCAGAGTGACAGAATAGAAGCTGTTCTGTAAATTAATTTCTTTTCTGCCTCATCCTAAGACAGGAGATTTCTTAAGTCATCTGATTTCAAAGAAGGTATGCAAGGGACAAAATGGTAAACAAAGTATCAGAGTGAATATGAAATATCAAGGAAAAAATGATGGATACAGATAAATATGTGAGCACTGTAGCTGCCTAGGGGAAATGCACAATTGTTTGTTAACTTCCTGCAATGCATAGATTGTCTTTTATAATTCTATAAAAAAATACTTTACTTTCCCATATAACACTCAATAAAACAAACAAAGTATTATTTCTAGCCTGTGAAAAGCCAGTTCTAATATATTAGTAGAAGTTCAGTTTAGTCAGAAGTAAAGCAGTTCATCTTCCTTCTTCCTGCTCTCCACCCATAAGTTTTCCTTCTTCAGCCAGCTGGGTGAAATACTGCAGGTCAGTTCCTCCTTCTCCTAAACCTTCTTTCCAACAGTCTGTCCCAGAGGAATCAGCTTCTTTTGATAGCACTTTTAATAAGCTTCCTAACAGGATTGTGAACAGCTGTACTAGAACAAAGGGGAATTGCCTGATTCAGTTTCTCCACAACCACACCAGAAATGCAAGGGAAGTTTTCGCACACTGTGCAACTGTGTCATAGCACATGCAGCTGGTTGACTGAGGAAGGGGAGTGTGCCGGTTTCTTAGGGCATCAATTCCTCTTCATTCATCCCTGCAATACCTCCAAGCATCCAGGAAATAAATGCTTCTCTATAGGGCCAT
Source organism: Psilopsiagon aurifrons (assembly GCA_025447955.1). Classification (NCBI taxonomy): domain Eukaryota; kingdom Metazoa; phylum Chordata; class Aves; order Psittaciformes; family Psittacidae; genus Psilopsiagon; species Psilopsiagon aurifrons. The sequence goes on along the minus strand of JAOEHY010043128.1, from coordinate 31,216 downwards.
AGAATGGTCAGACCTTGAAAGGACCTTAAGATCATCTAGTTCAACCCCTCTGCCATGGGCAGGTGCTCTTCACACTAGACCATGTCATCCAGGGCCATGTCCAGCCTTGCCTTGAACACTGCCAGGAATGGTGCATTTACCTCTTCTTTGGGCAACCCATTCCAGTGCCTCTCCACCCTCACAGTAAAGAACTTTTTCCTTATCCTTATACCTAACCAGAACTATAGTTGCAAGGCTTTAGCTGTGCCATGCTGAGAGATTCCAACACCCTTATCTTGATGAAGCCCTAGATAGTGCTGTGGACCTGAAGGTAATGCTGTCATTGGGAGAAGGTAAATCAGCTTTCTAGTGCAAACATTTGCTATTTAATGGAAGCTTACTCATCTTTTCACATGTTTAGCTACAGGACTGAATCCAGTGATGAAAAAGTAGGCTTCCCATGTAAGTACTGCTATGCAGCATGATCTGTCTTGCCTTCTATTTCTGTCTAAAGCAGACTATTCTTTCCACAAAACATTATGTCAACGACTGTTATGATTTTTTGGCACATTCACAGGACTTCCTATGAATGATATGCTATTGGTAATGTTATTTATGCAAGCTGCCCACCTAAACTCAAAATACCTTGGCACCCATTCTCATACTGAAGCTCTCAATCAATATGCAAACAGGCTGAGTGCCATCTGAAAACAGAGACATGAATGTAGGCAGGCAACACACTCTTTTTTTGTGATCATATGTGTGCTTAGGGCAGGAGTACCAGCAGACAGTGTAGCAGCTTACTGCTTAGACTCAGATACCCCTTTTGTTTTTGAGTTTCAATTTTTGTTCTTATGCCTCTTTTAGAGTACTGATATATTGAAAACTACCTTGTATTTGTTATTATAAAGCACAGATCTTATATTTTTCCTTGAAGAAAATATTTTCCAAGACAGAAATTTGACTAGTAAATATTTTTTTGCCTCATGGACAATAATTTCAAATGTAAAAAGTTCCAAATAATTTTTAAACAACCCTGAAAAAAATTTTAGTATGTCCCGATATGTGTGATTTTGAGGAAGAAATACTGAATTCATTCTGATTTTGGGTCATTGGATAAGAGAGACATGCAGGCCTTGTTAAAGATAGATGTGGAATTGCTTGCCCCATACAGGCTAAACCTAATTCTGGCCTCTTCTGAGCAGGAAATGATTAGAAAGGATTAGGTCTTGACACAGTATTCTGACCTCCTTCTCACAGGGTATTACAGTATCTCTTTGTATCGACATAAAATTCTCAAATGCATTTTGAGCCTCTCTGATTTCTAGAACAACATGACTTTGGGTGTAATGAGTTCTTCAGTTTGGCTGCCCCAATGCTGGGTGATAAACTATTTTCGCTCTTTTTTTTTTTTTTCTTTCGCATTATCCTCTTTATGCATTAGGAAACAAAGAGGTTTTTAAACTGAAAGTTGTTTCAGTCTTTTATAACTCTTTGCAACCGCTTTTTTGCACCCAGTCATTCTTAGGACTCTTTGAATTTTACATACTTTTTTCATTATGCATACCTTAATACTTTAGCCCAGACAGGAATAATAAAAAAGCTTCATTTTTGTTACATATAAATTAATTATTATATTCCTAATAATATTGATTGTTCTATCCCTTATGCATGCTTAGCATAGTGTTTACTTTGTATCAGGGATGGCATAGTAAACAGAGGTTTCCATTTTATTGACTGTAATGACATAAAAGTCCATTGATGTTAGTGTAAAATCCTATAAACTGTATGACTGTTCAATTCTTCTAGCCCTCATCCCTCACACTTGTATTTATTGTTACTAAAAATACATTTGACCATTTTTGTACCATGTTTAAGTCTTTCTCTGACTCTATGTTACCCATGACTACTTTCCCTAGCAGCATAGACCACCTGGGAAGTCAAAAGAAACTGTGGTAACTGGGTCTCTTTCATACATAGGGAGATGCTTTGTCTATAGGTAAATGTTCAAAGTGCTAGACAAGGTAAGAGACACAGTGCTTCTTCTCAAAACGATTGTAAATACAGCCTATCATCTCAAAGGCATTCTTCTATGTAGTTTTTAATTCTTGCTCCTGCCGGGTTCTTTGAGCTTGGGAGCATGACAAAACCATATGGTATTACAACTGACTGTACCTGAAGTCTGTTTGACACTTTTATTCTTAAAATTCAAATCTTTTGCAGGATGTTATTTCTTACTGATTAAAAAAAGTTTTCTTTAACCTGTTCTTCACTCATAGATTTGCAATTAAGAAAAGTATGTCTGTTGCTGTGAGGTAAATTCTTCTTCTTTTTCTGCAGATGTGAATGTAGAAAAACTTGTGATGAAAGTTTTATAAAAGAAACTAAAATATCAATTTCCTTTTTCTAGCTAAAAAGCTATCAGCTTTTGATTCATGGTGAAATTCTTACATTGACATTGCCAGGAAGTAAAATATCAAATTAAATAATTGTGTTTTGGAAATACACTTTAAGATTTTTACTAACAGTCATGTCTTTGATGAATGCAGTAACCTTTTCTGGAGTTCTCAGGCCTCTGCGGACCTAAAGTTCCAAGACAGGTTTGGGAAGCCCAGGGAGGCTTTAGGCTTGGGAAAGGATAGAGAATAAAGGGTATTTCAGTGTTACATTTTGAAATGAAACATTTCAACAATCACTGCTGTTAAACTTGCACAATGTAGCTGGAGGGGGAGAGGGCATGTGGAAGGGCTAAACCTGCTTTTGATCTTGTTGGGTTGTCTGGGTTATCACTTAGGGCTGATATTCCCACACTCCAAATTCACTAAGTAATATTACGCAGTGAAGGAAAAAACACTTTAACTGGTAGGTCCCTTTGTTTTCTTAAATAGCATCTTAACTGCCACCACTGCAAATCAGCATTGCAAAGCAAAAGTGTTTCCTTCTCTCTGCAGCTCTCCTGCCTGCAAGAACTGAGCAACAGAGGGAAACAAATGCCTCCCATCTCTTTGAGGTATGCCAGCCCCTTCCTCTTCCACTGCCACACCCAGGCTCAAACAGGCTGCAGTAAATATCCTTGTGCTAATGCTGTCGCTGTTTTTACAACATCCAGAATTGATAGCTTCAGGGAATGGTTTTATAAAGTGGAAATAGCTTGCAGCTTGGGCCTCAGCTGGTGAAACTAAATGCTGAAGTGCTGTGAAGGGTGACTTGTTCCCAGTCAGCCAGCTATTTCATTTCTCTAAGGTCTTTGACAGATGAGCAAATCTTGTTGCAGTAGCTTAAGACATTATCATCCCCATCTGTCACCTTGCCAATTCTGCTGGAGGTTACCACCTTCATAATAGTGTTTGCTATTTGCAAAGAATCATCACTTCTAATTTATAACCTGGCATTTTGCTCAAACTCAGTTTCAGTGGAAAATTAGGCTAAAATACTGGACTTCTTACCAAGAGGTCAGAAGTTCAAGTAGCTACAGCCTTCTGTAAAGCAAGAAGGGTCTTAAATCAGAAGGGTCTGATTCAGCCACACCAACTTGAGATTGAAGGCATCTCAAAATCTGATTTTGTGATTTATGTGCGTTTTCAAATATTCTTTCTATCAGAATCAAAATTAAACCATTTCTATTATTAAAAAAAAAATCCCACATGGTTTTGTTCTTTCTAACCTGAAAGGTAGGGCCAATAATCCTAAAGAGTTTGCAAATTGTTTGCAATACCCTCTTTTTAAAAAACCCTCTATTTCACTGCTTATGTCTTGGCCATGCCTGGAAATGTTTAGATTGAAGCCCTGCACAATCTAAGCCTGAATTTTCTTGGAAAACTTTTAATGAGAATTGTTCTATTTTCCTGAACTATGAGACAAAATAATATTTTCTTTTAAAACATTACAGAAAAAATTCCGTCAGCACAAGTATCCTGTTAGGACACCCCTTTTAGAGCAGGGAAAGAAATGCAACATGAAGTGGCTGTTTGTAACACTAGCATGTCTTCTTCTGTGCTCCGGAAATTAACTTTGGAAGATCTGGTGATCTTTGTGGGTTTGCTTGAGTCTAGCAGCCAAATCCCCTGACGTCATTCTTTCTGGAAATCACTGTAGGTCCACATCTCCTACTGCTGATTGTTCTCAAAAACTGCCCTTTTGGAAATCAGCTGGGCTGTCCAGAACTCTTCATAGACTTTTTCTTGGAATACTTTCTGGATCCAGACCATATATGTTGATTGGTCTGTTTAACTGCTTTTTGAACCCCTGTAAGCTTTTGGCCCTTGCTATCTTCCATGGAAATGGAAAATATACTTGAAAAATATTGTGTCTGAAGAAAGGATTTTTCTTTCCTTTGAACCTTCCATCTACTAATTTCTTAGGATGACTCTCAGTTTTGTATTACAAGAAGAATTGTCATTCTCTTTTTTGTGTTCTCCAAGCTATTTATGATAGCCTGCACATCTGTCATAGTCCACAGCAATTGTTTTTCAAGGCTAAAGGATCCTATTCCATGTAATATCTCTCCGTTTAGTTGTCTTGCCCTGTAACTCTCCTCTTGACTTCTCTTGTATAATATTCTTTCCTGAGATGGGATATGGAGAGGGAGATACACAAACCATTCAAGATGAAGGTACATCACCAGTTCACGTTATATTCATGTTTTCTGTTCTTCACTCTTCTTTTCTCTTTCTGTTTTTTCCAACTTTGACAGCGTTGTTTTTGGTTTTTTTTTTTGTTGTTTAATACTGACCTGATATTTTCAACTGCTAAAGTTAGTCTAAAATGTCTCTGAGGGGCAGCAGCTAATCTGGAGACTGACAGTTATATATAGTTAGAATTACTTTTCCACACATACAATGTTTTTGTTGTTTTAAATAAATAACACCCTCATTGTATTGCTCAGCTGGCCAATACCCTAGCAACCTTTAATAATTCTGTTGAGTTGTATTTTGGTTTTACTGTATTGAATAATTTAATAACAGCAGCAAAACTTTTGCATTCACTAACACTCTTACAACATCTGTATAGATCCAGGCTGAGCAAGAGAGGCAGTTCCCTGAGTGAACACAGTTTTTTAAAACGGGAAGCTTTACAGTGAATGAGTCAGGAGTTTGTCAAGAAGAAAACAAATTTCTCAGGTATCATGCTATATATACATTTAGGGAAGAATTTTTGCTTGACTTTGCCTGACATGCTGTTTTTCTTTTAAGGTAGTCGATGTACAAAAACATTAATCTTGTGTGAACTGAATTGCTTACAGTACATATCTATAACTTTACATAACAACGGAAACACTTTGTGTTTTACAGATTGCTGGCTAAAATCTCCTTGCAAACTAGTGATGGCAACATTTCTCTATTTCTGTTTGGTAGCCTACTTACTCACTGACTCTTGCAGCTCTGAGATGCATTAGTATTCTCAGGAAAACTGTAGCTGCTTGGAGACCTTAAGCTGGGTTTCCCCCTCCCCCACATGTGAAGAAAACAGACTGATGGAAAAAAAAAAAGATAACTTTTTGTCTAAGCAATCTGATCATCACTGTATTCCGTGCTGGAAGGGTCAAGGGAGTTTTTGTGAATTCTTGTTCTTTGCTTGAAATAAAGACTATAGCTATGAAGTAACTTTCTAAGTACAGCATAGAACGATTACAAACATTCAGAATCCATTTAAAGATTCGCATTTCATCTCCTGCATTGTATTTATTAATGGAGATAAATAGTATTTAGATCATAGGAAATTTTTCAGCTTGTGGCTATTTCACTTGAGGCTCCATAGCTTTGTTTCTAGCACTTCAATGTACCTGATAACGAATCTACCCTTAAAATCAGAATTCCAGGGCCACATATTTTATCTCTACATCCATTATTTAAAGATTAAGTATTTTCTAACATTGCCAGAGGAAGCCAAAGGCAGCATAATGTGTGACATACTTCTCATTTGCTTAACATAGCATGCCACTGACAAAGCTCAAATACTTGATACAATATTTAAAGAGTGAGTTAGGTCCAAAAGCTGTCTTTAACTAAGGAAACGAGTTTAGCTGGATCAACACCAACACACTACTTCAGTCAGTGGCATGAACATAGGCACTAGTGTGTATGTGGTCTTGCACACTGTTTGCCAGCACACTTCTGGCACAGTTTTGGCCTAGGCCAACTGGCATACTCCAGGCAATGTCTGGGTATGTCTGGGCCATAGCAGAGGGGAAAGAATACTCTTCCATGATTCACCTGGATGGGGAAAAAGTAGGCATACATCTGGACACATGCTGCTCAGCACCAGTGCAGTGCTCATTTTTTCTGGATAGTGAAACATCTCAGACATCACTCCCCACTGCTTCGGTCTCAGCCAGAGTTCATGATGCCTCTTATGTGCCTATGAATGTTTGCAAATAGCCTGTTGGTTTTTCTGCTCACCCTACTGAGAGGTCAATATCTTTAAGCAAAAATCTCTTGAAACACATCACATGACTTCTAAAGTGGTATCTTCTGCATTGTTAGTCTGCTAGAGCTTTTCATATGCGTACTAATGCAAATATTATGCTTTTGTATGCTGTAAGACTACTGTTGTAGTATAATTGTAGAAATAGCAAAGAAGTGCCATCTGTGATGCTGACAATCTGAACTCACAGTGTTTATTCAGCTATGAAGAGTTTATTTTGCAAATACACATCTGAGTCTCTTTAGACTAAACCATGTACAGAGCAAGTGTTTCATTCTGCCAGAGTTACGTTGCATATCTAATTCCTTCCTCTTCAATTTCCTGCTTTACTCTTTCTTAAAGACCTGGAATAGGACATTTTGACTTCCCAGCAGAGGTCATTTCTCTTCTCAGAAGACTTCGCAGGGGTGTTGACTCCTTTAGAAGTTCCTTTTGTCCCAGAGGTTCTCTGATCCATTTGTGCTTCCCAGGCTAGAAGATATCAAGGAGTTACCACCTCATTTCTTTGCTATTTCTCTTCTACATGCTGGATCAGATGTGCATCTGCAAAGGAATTTGGTGGTGTACTGTAGCACCAGTGAGGTTTACTTCTCCTATCAAAGCCATGAAAATTTTGCAACAAACACTGACATTGGAAACTAATTCTTGAATTCCAAACAGGTTTGGGTTTCTTTGATGTTTTCTTCGCAAAATGTCTCCTCTCAAAAATAGACCTCTGGTAAACTGGGTTGATAACATGTTGTAGAATACAATCTGATATTGAAGAAAAATTTAGAAATAAAGTTTTTTTCACTGATCAATTTTTAAGAATTGTGAGGGGAGGTTTTTGATTTGCTTTTTTTTTTTTTTTTTCTGTGTGTGTGTTGTAGCTTGTCTGTGGCCTCCCTACAAGTCAGAGGAAAGAGAAATCCAGTGCTATACAGAGTGTTCAATTGCTTGATGAGTTTGGCCTAGAGCCTAAAAATAATGGTTGAGGGTGTCTATTATTAGACATCTAAATAAAGAAGTTACAATGCTACTGAGCAACTTTTACTGTTTTACTGGGTTTATGGATGCTTACTCAAGAGACAGAATTACTTTTTAGAGGAATAAATATATGTTTAGTTCATTAACATTCTGAACCTTGGTATGAAGAGTTTTTCCTTTGGTATTTCATAGGAATGATTAAGTGAACAAAAAATTAGAGAGAGTATGTGAACAAAAAATTACAGAGAGCATATGAAAAAGAACATCAGGGCTTTGAAATTTATACAAAGGTTTCATTTATTCTGCATATATCAAATTGCAGCATTATGAACCCAACAATAATTCTTTCCAGGAATTAAGTAGCTTTCAGAGAAGGATTTTGTGCAAGATTTGGTTTCTCAGTAACCTGAGTTTCATGGTACCTCTGTCTTGCTTTTTCTAACATAGTAAGTGCCAGGCTGTGCTGATGTGAAATGGTGGCATTATGTAATTCCCAAAAATGGTTGCTTCAGAATAGTCCTTTTTCTGACTCCTCTGTTATTCACTCTGGCCACTTTTTGTAGTATTAATTTTCACAGGGTTTGTCAGATCCATAAACACAGGACAGTCCTGTCTTTAATCCTAAACTATTCATTTTTTAACTAACTGTCCTAGGCTGTGTCACCCTTGCTTCCATTTGTTAACTAATTATATGCTTATTAGAAGTAGCTTAATTTCGATCTTTTATTCTTTAGGAAACTGCATATTCTCATAATTTCTAATTCACTTCTCTGTAAGTTTATTGCATAAATGCTGGGGAATATGCTGCAGGATCTTTTAAAAAGCAACTAAACAAAATAAATCAGCCAAGATAAAAATATGTGGATGCAAGAATAAAATTAAGCATTAGAACTCAGGAGAAACAAAAGACCTTTGGTAGTGAAGATGCAAACATTTTCACATACTTTGCATCAAATTTTTTAGCTGCATAGGTACCGGCTATTTTTTCTTTAACCCATCTTTATGGGTTTTAACCCTTTGATAGGTTCACAAATGCTGCAGTTTCTGCTTTTTCTATTCACAGCAGAAAAAAAAAAAAAAAGTTTAATAATTTTTATGACTCACTGCCTATTAGTTATAAGGAAAACCCTGATCTTTTCCTTCATGTGCTGAAGGGGTTTGGGGCATTGCCTTTTCTTTTGCCTTGCGTGAAAGAAATGAATCATTAAGAGTTTAATACTGGTACTCTATTGATTTATTTGGTGTATAAAACAAATCAAAGCAAAACAATAACCTATTTTGCTTTCTTCATGCCAGATCCTTTAAAGGTACAATACACCACAATGTTTTTGTTCTAAATGGGATCCAAATCTCAAAACATAATTCCTAAAGCCCAATAAAAGAAAGGAGGAAGTGGATTGAGCTTGTGGCCTTGTTTTGCCTGCCTGCTGGCTAAAAGAACTAGCTGAATTCAGATTTTGAAACAACATCAGCTTACATCTTTCAGTAGACTTTCTCCTTGGCGTAAAAGAACCCACAGAGAATCAGGACTTTCTGTATCAAAACACAGTACTTTCTTGGGACTGACAGCAAAAGCTCTAACTTGTCCCAGCTGAGTAGAAAGTTTGATCTTAAGTGAGAGAAAATCTACTGAGAAGCAAATGGAAATGGGAAAAATAATATCCCTGCAGTTCAGAGGAGCACCCTGGAAATATTAACTTCAGATTAAGTAGCCAGATGTGTCAGTTCTTGATGGACAAAAAACATAGAACAACAGTACAGCAGTTCAAAATTACTGGAAGCCTTGCAAAAAACAGAGGAAAGGGAAGATGATGCTGGCTTACTGGCCAGTATGATCACAGATGGTTCTAACCTCTGAAGACTCAGGCATGTTCGCTTCTTTGCAGATTTTATCAAACAGGTGAATCACTGCCAAGCATGCTAAATGGAGCTGAAGGGGATATCCAGAAAACCTGAGTTCCACCTGAGTTCTACTTTAGAAAGAAGATAACGTTTGAACTGCAAGAACTTTAATCCGAGCTATCAAATCTGGAGGTGGAGATATCCTTTGAAGAAATAAGTACATTGATTTTGGATATATAAATAATACACTTGTTTCCTTTCCAGCACAGCATTTTGTTAGAACAGTGGGGACTGACAATCCCAGTTGCTAGATTTGTTTTATCTTGGAGACAAAATCAAGGTTCAGACAAACAATTAGAAATAAAGAAATAGTGTTTATATATTAATTTTAAAGTCAACAAAGCTTTCTTAAAGCTAAAATCTATTCACATTATTAGCATATTTTTGAGGAATTGACTAAGATATTTACTCTTGTGCAATATTCCCAATTAAAAATTCAGCTTGTCTGAGGGGAAATATATGACAGAGATGTTTGCTAATTTTCACTGTGGAGGCTGGTAATCAAAAGTTAGTCATTAATTTGATATGAGCATGGAATTCATATGAATCAGTTGTTTCAAAAACTGTAGATTTATACTGATGAGAAAAATTTAATCCTACAAGTCAAATATTGGCATCTCACCTGCTCAGAACAGAAGATTAAACCTTGCTATTTCTTTTCTTGTAATCTGAATGAGAAGGTAAGGGTTTTCCACTTCTCAGATTTTGTTCAAGAAACAAAAAATATGGAAAGAAACTTGATTTTATTTTTTTTTTTTGGTTTGGGTTTTTTTTTTCAGTATGAAAACTGAAGACTACTCTTGACATGTTCACAAATCAGTTAAGTTCTCCCTTTAAAATTACACTTCTTTTGAGGCACCCCTTGATAATATTTCTTGGACAAGATAAAATGACGTACAACATTGCAAAGCACAAATAATACAATCCATTTTAACTTTTTAAATGGGAATTATGAGGACATTAATCCTCTGTCATGTGGCAGGTGGGTCATATGGAGGGTGGGATCAGAAATTGTCAAAGTACATGCTTAAGCTCACTCAAATGGTGTACACTGAGCCCCACATAATAGGATGTTGTATAATGCAATACAGAGAGAAAATAAAGAAGGTGCTTAAGGATGATGCTAGGAAATAACATTAGCTTGTCATGCTGTTTTAGTTTTACTTAGTGCTTCAAGGGACAAAGGAATTGTCCTGTCTATTATAGTGCCTAGAGAACCTGAACAAACTAAAAATCATTTAGGTATCAACAGGGAAGCATAATGGTAAAACACAGACATATAAATTAACATGTGAGAATGGAAAGTTTTTGTCTTAGCCCAGTTAGCTCCTTGAGGACCTAAGCTTTTTCTCAGAAAGTTCCCTCTGTGCGTGAAGTTCACATACTTGACAAACTGAGGTGATAGCCTAAGGATATTTACTTCTTTTAACTTTAGTAATTTTAGCCAACACAGATTGACAGGCATTTCAAGAAGAAAACCTTATCCCATCTCTAAAATTGGTAAAGGGTGGCTGTTTCTAACTTTACAAAGGAAACCAAGATCACCAAGCTGGCTAAGAGATGCTTTTCTAAGAGCTTGTTCTTTTCTATATTTGACCATGTGGAGTTCCCACATTTGATATTCTGTAACCTTGAAAGGCCTGGGTTAGCAGGCAAGCTTGAATAGTGTTTGGCACTGTCAGGCAGCAGCTAATGCAGCACCATATCCAAACTGGTGCTCATGCCTTTTCCACAACGGCCCCTGTGGAACCCACAATAGCATTGGTGTCAATTCCCAGCTTCATTACTAAAGAAAGCATCCCTCACTCAGGCAGCAGGAAGAGATTCAAAGGAATGACTCCCATTTATTTCAAGCACTCTTAACATTAGCCTTATAACCAGCAGTCACTCCGACTTTCTTGTTGAACCTACACTGCCCTGCAGCTCCAAAGCTTGGGCAGACACAGATGAAATGAGAAACATTGACTTTATGGCATGGAAATTGAGTATCCAGACAAGAATGCTGTGATTTGAGTCTTTGTTTCTGCAGTTAAATGTGTAATTTACATTGAAACATTATTGATTAAAAGCCTAAATCATTCAGTGAAATGCCTGTCTGGAAGCAGAAAACGTGGGTGTGAATCTATATGGTCAAGGGGCTAAGACCCATCCTGGCTGAGTGCTTTATCCAACATACAGGAAATGGACATCCCTCCTCTCATCATATCTAAAAGGATTATGAGGCTTTTCTTTGTACCAGTTATTCAAGTGAGATGTTTGTGTGAATGAATTCCTACCTACAAATCTACTTGCATATAGGAATCTGAGATGCATGTGTAAGCAACTCAAGGCATATGTCTAAGAGAAAGAATTCACTGTAAATATACTTTCCTGTCTGGCATTTTTTACCAACTGACCTACTTGTTTTTCAGGCAGTTGTCAGTCTATTATATTTTCTGCTCTTTTTGTCAGGTGCTTTCTCCTGTAAGAGACTTGAGGTAGAGAATTAATGTCAGAGAATATATGAGGAAGGCATTAATGTTAATCTGCTACTACAACAGTATTTTCAACACGAGCTCTGTAGCAACAGTACTGTATAATGCAAGACAAGAGATTGAAATAACTGTTAAATTACTTAACACTTTAAGGGTCACATTAGGTGCAAAGAAAATTGCCAGAGTCTTATGCAAAACAGTGATGCTGGACACAATTAGATATAGTCAAATGGAAGATAACACCTCTTATGAAATTGATAAGAAATGAGCTGCAGGTTGTTGACTCTGCTGGGAGCTCACCATAGGAAAGATTTTGCAAAGCACTGTGGTGAATTCTCTGTCCCTTGGCTATCTCCCTTCTCCTTTGGTTTGGAGGTTGTCAGTTTTGCTTTGTTTCTTGAAGAGAAGCTTTATTTTAAACAGGAATTAATTTAGGAAATTGCCTGACATCAGCCACGTCTCAAACTGCACTTCTCAAGCTGGATTTTAGAAAATATTTTGGGGCAGAGGTGAGTGGGTCCCTGGCAAGCCTGTGGAAACCAAAAGGGAAATATGAGAAGGAGGAAGTATCTGCAATTGGTAAGAATCCACTGGTGGAGAAGTGGGCTTTTAACCAGGAAGGTTTAAATTCCTCAGCCTTCTACCTTCCTCCTTACATTAAGAACCACATGCCAAGCAGATGCTTCTGGGGATGTGCAGACGAGGCGGTCTGAGACATGACTATAAAGGGTGCCAGACAGTGTGATCACAATGATGTCTTCTGGCCTTGTAACTGATGTAATGGCCCCTCTCCCCTGGCTCATGAAATATTTTAATTTTTATTCACATATTAGATATTAAATTTATTAATAAAAATACAACACTCAAGAAACAAGTGGAAGTTATTTCTGAGAGCTAAATTTTGTAACTTTTGAAACCACTAAGTAATACGTTTAATGATCACTTTAAAGGGTCATTTTACAATCATATTAATTTCTCATTGTAAAGCAGGAACTGATTTGATAACCTACTTCCTCCCTCCCCCCCAATAATTTATCCTCAAGTTTATTGCAACAGTGAGCAATTTCTCAGCTCCCCCCTGCCAGATCTCACAAATCAAAACAGAATTTTTCAAATTGAGAAGCAACACTAAAAGATTAAACAGTATTTCGGCATGTCAAAATATAACTTCAATGTCTGAAACTTTAGCTGCTTAGAATCTCCCACTGATCTCTGTGCAAGCTTCTCCAAGTGTTTTAGAATAAGGTCACTTTTTGAGATTCAGTAATAGTGGAGAAGCCTAATTTGTGCCTTGAAGTCTTAAAAATGTTGACTCAGTTCTAATTCATGATATCTCACTTATGTAGTCATATTTTCTTGGCAGTTTTGGGCTAAGAATTTTTTCTCTTATATGATAATAAAACATTAGGATTTAATAAAAAAAATAAAAAATATTAACACTGTGAAATGATAGAGATGCCAAAAGAATAATTGACTGTGAAAATAGCTCCAAAGTAGGTTATATGGCCAAAAGCAAAATCTACTTCTGGTGTGCTAACATATTCATACAGAAGTGACACTAGTATTAAGGATATTTAGAAAATGACAAAAAGCAAGAAAATTTCAAACGGAATGACTTGGCTTGCAAAAATGCTGAGTACCCACAAAACAGTGTGAAGTCAGTAGGAGCTGAAAGCACTTAACACTGCTAAAAATAAAGGAAAATGTTATTGTTTACTTTTAGATTATGCTGATATGTCTTTATAATGCTAGGATTTCAACAATGACAGCTTCTGATATCTGATGACACAGCGCTCTATGAAATCCCCAAGCCTGACAAAGAAATCTTGCTAATAACATTAGCTAAATATGAGTCTGTGTGATACTTGCTGGGACTGGTATGAAGGTCTTCTTCCATGCACACAACCCAGAGCTCTACAGAAATCTCTGCAGCCCATTCCTGTGGTTGCAGTGGCCTTTGGGTAAAGCAGAGGTTGTGGACACCTTAGACTGAATGAAACTCCCCTCTGAGAGGACTTCCCACTGTTGAAGGCTCACAGGGGACGGGCAAGTTTTTAATTAAACTCACTGAATATCCCTAGCATAAACCTCCTACTGATTGTAACTGTTCTGATGGAGAAAAGAGAGTAAAAAGGAATGCAAATAGTGCTCCTTAGTCTTTTGCTTCTTGACCCCATTCCTCTGGGGTTCTGTCTGCTGAAACATTGTAATATCGATGGTATTATCTCTTCACTTGGAAAAACTGGGACCTATGAATCTAAAGCAATTCAGCTGGACAGAAAAGATTTATTTCTTTCTTAAGAGTGAAAAATGTTTGATATCATTTCAGTGGTACCTGAAAGAACAGGCAATAACATAAAAGCTGGGGAAGAGGACTCCTCTGTGTATGCAATAACCTCAAATTCAGAGATTAGGACCTTCCAGGTTTTATATATTGAAACTTTGAATAATGTGTTAGATGTGTGGAAAACCTTGAATGCTTTAAAGCCATGCTGAAAACAATTCACCCTGGTCCTAATTATTTTCTTTTTTTTTTTTTTCTTGACAACTATGAAACAAGAATCTGCTTTTCCATTCTCACACCTTCCCACTCTAAGAATAAAATAAGATAAACATTGTTAACTCTTCACAGTGAATGTTATTTAACTTTTGCATATAAGTTATATAGAAAGCCAACTGCTAGATTGTCATGAACTGAAAAGTGAAACATATCACAGAAAAGGTTGAACTCCTTTAAAAAATACTTTTTGTTTGAATGGGAGAGTAATTTGAAATGCCCTTCTCAAACAGTTCAGCTTTTGCTAATTGGAATGGAAAAAAAATGCAGAAAACTCCTTTTAGCTGTCTCTTTTGGAACTCGGGAATCAACCATTATTGTCTTGGAGAAACACATGTATTTCCTAATTAGCACATTCAAGGATTGCCACAAACCAGTAAGAAACACAGGATTACACTTTGCTGAACTTTGATACAACGTGACAAATATGTGGAAATTCACTGTGTGTGTTCACAGTATTACATGGCCTGTGTTGATATTGCTTCACTGAAAACAGCTAAGTAGAACAGATAAGCACATTTTAAAAAGTACAAAGCAGTCACCTAATTGACAGTATATTATTACTTTTCCTTTATATAGAAGACCTTGAAACTCCTTTATTAACTACAGAAAAGCACAGTGCCTTATGTCCGTATCCCAGGAGGAATAGGGGCATCTGAAATTGTTAGGGTGCCTTCTGTACTAAAAGATGACTTCAGCAGAGGCTTTAAATGCTCATCACCTCTCAGTTTCAATCCATTAGTATGCATCTCCCCCTGGGGAATATGGGCTTAGTGCTCACACATGAGATGCTGCTGAGGCTAGCAGCCCTCATAGCTCTTTCCAGCTTAGTGTCAAGATGAGCAAGCGACACCAACATATGTTTGTAGCCTAGATTAAGAGTGTGCTTGAAGAAGGCTGTGCAAAGCAAGGTGACATCTGTCCTGGGTGGCCGCCTCCTGCACCCAGGCTGTCAATTCTGCTGTACCTCCAATGGCTCCTTTCCTGTATTAAGTTTCCAGTAAATCTGACAGGATAGGATGATATGGTGCAAAGCCAACCACAGCAAAAGGGAAACACCTTGTTCAGCCTGAATCTGGGATGTGAAATTAGATTTAAGAGGGTGGTTGCTAAATTCAAATTGTTCTGGTTTATGTTGCAGGATAACCATGGAGTTGTGCATTTAGTTTGGAGGAGACTCTTAAAAATATTTTCATAGGAGATAGGCCACATGTTTACAGAAAGATTAAAACCAAACTGGGTTAGGCTGACATTTGATGGTAATGAGCAGCTCAGCTGAAATTCGGGCTCTTGGGATTCTACAAAAAAATGACAGAAATGATTTAATTGATAATTTAGTGGAGTGACTTTCAAAAATATATTTGGACACAGCAAGCAAAAGCTGGTTTTGCTGTGCTGTTCCAAATGTTGTTCTGCTATACTTTGCTGCTTTTATTACCAGTTCATACCAGAATTCAGACTAAGTATTTTTGTCCCTATCATAAGTCTGCTTTCACTTTATAGGGGAGAAACAGCCTCTGAAGCCTAGGCGTGCATGTCCACAGGATCCTGGAACTGCACCAGGGCAAGGGCATGGGCACACGGAGTTTTCGTGCTGTTTCAGAGAAGCACAGTAACATATGTCAGTTTGATACACCCAAAAAAAGACATTTGGTCTCTTGTAAGATCTTGTATTTTGGAGCCTAGAGTTTTCCAGCCATCAGGAATCTGTTTCTCTGGTGCATATACCACTGGGGTTTTGTTGTCTTTTTATTGTGTTTTCTGGTGTTCACTTTTTTTGTTTGTTTTGTTCTGTTAAATTGTTAGCATGCTTTTACTTAATATAGGAAGGATCGCAGCAAATCATTTTGTAAATCAATATCACAAGACCAAAAACCTCTGTGCTCAGACAGAAGCCACAGTGAAAATATGGGGACTGCCACCAGCCTAAGAAATGCCATTCACAGCTGCTGAAATGAGCTTCAGTGTATATTCCTGTCACTTTAATTTAAAAAAAAAAAAAAAAAAAAAAGGATTTAAAGGGGGGATTTCTAGATCCCCTCTGTGGCCATGCCCTGTTCCAGCTTCCAGCTTCTGAGTGTGTCCCCTAGGTCCTGCACATTGCACTTTGCCATCACATGCCTCAGCACAGCCCAAAAAGCGCAGTTGCCTTTCCTTTGCTCACTCTATATAAGGCAGGTGCTTGCAGTGCTGAGCTGAAATATGTGGAGCCTTTTTTGTAACAATTTCTTTTACTTTCATTTGCTAGGAAATTGTTTATTCAGTGTAGTGGCCAACTAGATTGTAATGTATCTGACAAATATTTTAAGCTGTAAACCCCAAAATAACGAGAAGAAACATTTTCTTATTTTCTCTGTCTGATTTATCTTCCCAAGACATCAACTACAGGACAATTATATCTTTGTTATCATCAGAAAACCAGCATTAAATTAATATAATTCCTGAAGACTGCAATGAACTTTGCATCACGAGAAGGCTGAATTACTAAAGAGTAAAATAATAAATACAACAATTACTTCATTTACTTCATAGCACATAATCCAACAACTGAGTTCACTTGTATTTCCTTCCAGTCTTGGAAAATAATTGAAAATCATGTTGAGAATACTGTGTTTAATGTCTATCAAGAAAAGGCACAGTCTGGAATTCATATTCACATAAGATTATGAGAGGCTTTACATTTTTCAATAGAAAATTATATCATGTAATTTTCGTGGTTGTCTAATTTGAAATCATACAAGCCACAAGAACTGTGGGAAAGTGAAGTGACTGTATGATAGCTCATAGTGGAGATGAAGTAGTGGAAGAAAAAGGAATCATATAAATAATAGATGAAATCGCCTCTTTTTCTAGTAAATAAGTGCAAGACAAGAGCGATAAAATATGTGCCCCACAAGGCCACTGTAACTATGGCAACAGTGATACATGTGCTGTCTTCACTGCAGATTAGCCATATAAATATATAACTGACGGACCCATACACAGTGTATACTTGCACCTTAATGACTTTCCAGCTGTCTTTTTATTGCTATGAGTGGTCTTCATGTCTCATCCTTTTATTTTTAGAGTATTTGCAATGCCTCCAAAAGGAAAAAAAAAAAATCTTTTCATGCATCCAGCCACAGTTTCTTCTTACTTAGTAAGTCAGAAGGAACTGACTTTCGTGAGAGAGGGAGAATATGGATGTGTATGTGTAGGTGTGAGCACATGGGTGATGGGCATAGCCATCAGCCCCTATGTCCTTTAATCTCCTTGTTCAAGATTTTAAGTTTGGAGATTCATGTCTTTCGGAAAGAAGTGTTTTAGCCAATATTCTAGTTTGATATATGTGTTGCACATCACTCAGTCTGCAACCTAGAAAGGAAGGATTACCCTGTATATTCCCTAACTGCCTTCCATTAGTCTCTGCTGCAACTGGAGAAAATTATACGAGATTTCTCAGGACATGTAATTTCCAGCTGCCTCAGAACAGACTGTCCTCTTCATACTGCAGAGGGATAAAGCTCTTTAAATCCTCCATGTGCAAGCCAAGAACCACAAGGGAGTGAGGCTGGGAAGAATTCATGCAATGTGTTAACTCTCTACACCTCCTAATCAAAACTTCTCTTTTATGGACTTCTTTTTCTTGGTTTATGAAGATACTTGCTTGTTTTAGCTATTTAACAGTGCAGTTCTGTCTCCATCCTGCTAATAGGGCTATTGCTGACAAACTGTAAATTGTGCCCAATTTATAAACGCCAATAATTTCAGGCTTTTCTTTGAAATATGTATAAATAGCTGGTGATTTTTAAAGGTCAAGTCATATTCAGAATTACTTGACTTAATTACAGGGATGAATTTTCAAATGGTATTGTTCATCACCCTGTGACACACTGTGCCACGCTCCATCACTTACATTGCAGGGCATTATTTATTCTCCTTCTCTGATCTACCTTTACTGCACAAACGATTGCCCCTTTTGTGTTTCACAGAGTATCAGAAAAGTGTGTAGTACATATATTCAGTCTGTCACCTGAATTGAGAATAAAAAAAAAAAAAGATATTTCCATTCTTTTGAATATTTGGATTTCAGACAGTCCTGTCACTGTCTGAAAACACTGCTGAAAACAGAAGCATATCTACCTGAAGAATGGAAAATAAACACAAACTTAAACAAAAGTGGCATAGATCTGTGGGGTTTGTGTTCCAGAATACTTATAATTCCTAAACCTGTAGCCATCTAGAATAGCTTAGGGTCATCTTGTCCATCTGAAGGAGAATTGTGCTAAACTTCATCGAAGTCCTTTCCCAGTGGAATCCCAGCTAATAATCTGCTGCCACATTGATCGCTACCATCCTCTAAACTGTTGCTGTATTTTCTGACTTGGATGACTGCATCCTTGTGAAGTGGTTTCTTAGTAGATGGTGCACTAAGTTTTCCCATTGCCATTACTTGTTGGAAAAGCACCTTTACATAACAGGTGAAGAGAACCACAAGTACTGCTGATGGATGGAACAGATGGAGCGAAGGGTGTTTTTGTTAATATAACTACTAATGCAGTTGAGTCTCCAGTTAGATGTTCTATTTGTTGATACTGTCATCCCAAGTGGATGACTGTATTCAGTCATAAAATACATAAATAATTCAATTGAATTTGGCATGGCTCACACTGTAGCTAGACTCCATTGCAGCCTTTTTCACATGCAGTAAAGACCATCCCAAGACTGAGAGTACCTCAAGCCTCATCTTCCCAAAAATATGCATTTAATGTGACAAGCCTGGGTTTATCCCCCCAAAATGAAGGTATGCTTTCAGCACTTGGAATTTTACAAGCCATTTCTTGCTAGACTGCATAAAACAAGTCCATGACCCAGAACTGAATATTAGCATTTAATTGGCTATTTTTCCTACAGCATTTGCTGTTAAACACTTTTTCTTTTTCAATTTTTTTTTCCTTTTTGAAAGCCCCAGGTGCTGAAATGGTGCTCTGTGTGGGAGAGGTCTGAGATAAGAAGCTTTCTAATGCAATTGATCAGCACAATTTCCTGAGCCTATGTCACAAGGCAGCAGCAGCCTAGCAATTATTCACATTTTCCAGTGCCTTGCTCTGGACTGGCAAATTCATCCAGTTGCTTCTCTACTCACCTCATAATTAGAGCAACTCTATCTCTTCTCTGTATGTCTGTAATGAACAGAGTTTCACCTTCTAAGCTTTACCAGAGTAACAAGAGTCATTTTAAAAGAAAGACTTATTGACTCATAGCTCTTGTTTGTCCCTCCTTTTCTCTGCTTTCACTTGAATACTGAACTAGGTGTTGTTTGCTGATCTGCTACATATTGCATGAGATAAACATTCCTCTCAACTGTTTTGGCAGGTTGTTTATTGATCAGCAAAATCAACACACGTTTATTATTGTGTAACTGTTTTACAGAGAATACCATAAGATAAAATAAACTAAAACTCACACAAGACATGGAAAAGACTATACCTGTTAAAAGCGCCTGTGCTATAAAACCTGTATTTTTAAATAGCTATCTCACGTTTCTCAGTTATTCATTGTGTATAGAGAAAAATTTCACTGGAACATGCTATTGTAACAGTAGTTACCAGAAAATAGTCCATTTTAGCAGTGACATTTTTTGTATTGTATAGCATAATGTGATCCTTCTGATGCAAAACAGAGAGCAGAATTAAAAACAGACCTAAAGATGCCAGGGACATTTAGAGAAAGATTGTTTGAACAGGAAAATTTTAATACAGAGCAAATGCCCAGTGCTGCTTTTTGTCTCAATATTCAGTTCTATATTCATTACTCCATTTCCATGAGAAGGAAAAAAGCATCTTGCAAGGGAAGACCTGCTACATGAAGGCAAACTGAATTCCTGTATGCCTCAACGACAGGACGATTATAGATTCTCATAGAAGGCAGCAATATCATGTTCTGCTGAGAAAATGACTCTGGAGATACGATGAGAGGATGGAAGTTGATATGACACAGCTTCATTTCTGCTCAAGCACTCTCTATGAAAACCTAATAAACACTGAAAGAAATGATAAATACAGAATGTCTTCCTTAACGCCAGATCATAAGGAACGAGACCTTGGCAATCTATTTAATACTGCTGACTCCATAGTCATTAAAAGCAGTATGTGCAGTGCAGTTTGGGTGCCATACAATAGAAAGGCAAATATTTTGTTGTTTTGACATGTTTGCAGATAGCTAAGCTCTCAGGGAGATAGTTTTAGGCACACATTTTAAACCTTTTTGTCTTTAAACAATGTTAGGAAAATATTTTCAAGGGCAAACATATTCATACCATGTTTATCAGTGCACTGGAAAATTTGTTGTGGATATCAGCTTCTATACACTATACTGAAACCTTAAAGTTTCCCGAGATTGTACTTCAGGGGAAGAATAGGCTGTTAAAAATATTCTGAAGTGGCAAAAACTTCTATGTGAGTTGTAGTGTTAAGCCTAGAATTATTATTGTATTAAACAAATCAAGAAGGGAAAATCAATCTGTCTTGTAGTTGTAAAGAGCAATATTTCTTTTAGAATTTTTTGTTGCAATTGAAAAACAGGTTTGTTAGTTCAATGAAATGGTAGTAAGGATTATAAACTAATCCTTTTAGATGAAAATGAGAATTTTCAAATAGTGTAGTCAATTCATTTTAACAGTTAGACGTAACAGTTGCCAAATGCACACTGTTGGGAAAATAAGGAGAAAAGGGGCACTCAGTTTGTCAGTTTTCTGAACATCAGTCAAAGGCAGACAGCTATGGCCCCAGTGGAGTAGCTCCTTGGAGCGCTTAATGAACTGGTAAATTAATTTTACTTTGGAGTCCTCAACTTTAAAGACTACATGAATGTCCCTGATCATTTTTACTGCCTCTGCATCCATCAGTGTTGCAGTGAAATATTTCTATTTGAAGCAAAATATTTATGCAGAAAGACTAATGTTAATACGAACTCCATTTCAAATGCCACCAGCTGTAAGCCAGTAAGGCACAGGAGGAAGCCTCCTGCAGAACAGAATGGCTTTCGAGAACAGAATTAGGACAATGCCAAGATCATAGTATAAATATCTATGGTACTTGCATCATAACTTCTGGTATACTAAAATAAGATTGCCCCATCACATGTTTTAATCTGAAGGCAACCAGATTGCTCCAACTGAAAAAAAGAAAAGGTTGAAAGTCTTACCACATAGCTCATGTAGTATTAAAGCTCCAGATTCAATAGGAAGCTTGGCAACATAATCACATTTCTGAGGTTAGTTTAATTTTTAGGGCTTCATTTTGTACCAGCTAAGTGAGTGGTAAATTTTTATGGCAGAATGAGGTCTTACATGCACCCTGGGACTAAAATCTTATTACTCAATGAGGTATTTGGTGGATATGAAAGAAGTTTCTTTAGAGATCTGTAGGTAAAATGATTCAAGCTGCTTATATGGTTAAGGTTTTAATGCCAACTTGCTAATCAATAACACTTCTGCTTCTACCCAGCGGGTACAAGTTGAACCAAAGTTCACTCCACTTGATTGTGTTACAAGAACTGGAAATTCCTCTTGCGAACAGCACCTCAGTGCTGTAGTAACTGAACTGGACGCTGGGTGCCATTTCCATTTCTTTTGAACAATGAAAAAAATAGCACAGTATCAAAAATAAGGAAGAAAATATATGCCTGAAAGAAAAGAGTGAGAAGGTATATCTGCTGTCATTTGTTCTGTTTCAGTTGACTGGTAAACAGAATATACTCCCTGAATCTTGTTTCAAGGAGCTGACTGTGTCCTGTTGTTGTTTTAATGGTTTGAATGGCATTCTGCCTTTCCTTTATTGTGTACCCAAATGGAAGAAATATTGACACAGACCAGTCATGGACTGGGGGTGATTTTGCTGTGGGCACCATACATGCACACACCTGAGAGATGCATGTAGAGGGACTGATCACTGGAAACAGCAGGGTCCTTTTCTTTTCTCCTACAAGTAGTTTTGTATGCACCAGTGCCTCCTTTTTAGGGTTTCCTTGAAAGCTGAACCTGAGTGCACACAACAGTTAAGACACTGAAATGTATCAGTCCTGTTATATTTACCTGTGTCTTTTTCAGCACGGCAGAAGTGTTTAGCAGAACTGCAGTCAGAATCATCTTTCTGAGAGGTATCCAGATCACTCAGCTGAAAAAAAAACCAAGAAAGCTAAGCTCCTTCTCATTTGAAGGGAGTGGAAAAGTTATCCCAAATTTGTTATATGATGTTTCTTGCCAGAAATCATTTGCGTGTTTGTGGGTAAAAAGAAAAAAAAGTCATCTTTTCATTAAGATTATTTTTACCAAATGAACACCTTCTTCCATCCCCTCCCCTTCGCTTTCCAGATATTCATCCTGCAGTAAATGCCTGCACAGCTAACAGAAACAGAATTTAGACTCATTATCTTCTGAGGTGGAACTAAATCACTGTAGCAGCACTAATCTAAACGAACACCACGGAGCAAGCAGCAGTGAATCAGCAGACCTTTTGCTGCAGCAAATTTTTCTTTGTAAGCATAATACTGTTTTCATGATGAGTGCATAAGAATTTGTTCAGACACCACACTGCAAGGCACTTAAATTCTCAAATCCACATTAGGAAACTCAAAACAGGTGCAATGTATGTATTAGTCTTCCCAAAATTGTTCCATATTTAGGTGCTCCAGGACAATGGCATGTCTGCATAAGGCTAGTTTGTGGAATTTAACACTTACTGCTCTTACTTACGTTGAATCTAATTACTTGAGTAATTTAAATGACATCGATGGCACACAGTAAAAAAAAATTCATTGAATTCCAAGAAAAGTAGAAACATACTTTCTCTCTAGCTATGCAATCTCTTTTTGGCATGACACCAAGGTGCAATCTCTATTCTTCCAGGGACGTGTTTCTGACCATTGTAAGCAAAGTTTGAAATTATTGTCTTTTTATTGATTACTGTACTACACATACAAAAAGCTGGATTTAAATCAACATGCTTCCATTGAAATCACAAAGTTGTATTGATGAATACCCTTTGAGGAACTTGCTCAATAGTGGAAGGACTAAGACAGTTCCAGTCTGCAGATATTTACAAAAATTTGGGCATATGGCACATGCAATTAATTTATCAGCATTAGGAATAATTCCAGTGGCTAATAACACACAAAAGAAATATTATACTTTTATTATGACCATAAATGTATGTTAATTTTTCATTCTATTTCTTAGCACAAAAGCAATGGGATGTTGGGGCCCTGTGTTACAGAAGAGGGAACATTTTTCTTTGATTCAGTGGAGAAAACCAACAAATGTATGGGCCTGCTCTTCGAGGAAAATTATGCTAAATTTTAACCATATATTATAAACTGTAGCTAGTCTGAATTCAGTGGATATAAGCTATCCCAACTAAAGACACGTTCTTGAATTTTCTAGACAACAAAAGGGCCTAGCCACTTCTAAGAACAATCTCTCTGGCAAATTTTGATCCCAAAGACAGGAACAAAACATTTTACATGACCTTCATTATTTTTCTCTTCTCTGAGCATTGTCATTTAATGTTTAAAGGCAGCATTGAGAATGAAGGTTTACACAGAGATCAAAGAGCTCATTCTTGATTCCAGGGACCTGCAGTCTCATTGAAGAAATGAAAAAGAGAGAAAATGGTGTAACGTCAGCAAAAGTTTGGAGCAATGCATAAGAAGACCTTCAATTAGACAAGGTTTTTTTCATGCTATAACATGGTCCCTTTTTTTTCAGCTGTATCAACAGGGAATGATGTTTGGATGACAGTTGAACATAAGGTAGAGGTGGCATTGCGCTGTCTACTATAAACTGATTCTACATCACTGTCTTTAATTTCACGGGACTTGATAACCAACATTCAGAATATATGCTAATTTATGACACCAGTGCTAATCTTGTCAAGATCATGAAGTCCTATTAATTTAACAGAGAGAGTATGAGTCGTTTAGTTCTGTAAATAACATATAACAGCTAGACTATAAATTTTTCTGATTATTTAGTGTTTTCCTAACTGCTATGTATTCTAAAACTGGTTTTATGGAGATTTTACTCTGGAAACTAAAGGGTTTTGTTGCAAAATTATTATTAACAAATTCTTCTTGTCCAATTAAAATTAGAATTAGGTTTTGCTTAAAATATTTTTTATTTTTCTTTAATATTGTCTGTGTTTTGCTTTTCCTATAATATTCTGGTGATATTCTTAGGAAGGAAGTTTGATTGCTTCAGATTGATTATATTTTAAATTGCTTTGTTTAAGCCCATTGGACTGACTTGCAGAAAACATCAAATGTCTTTCCCAAATACCCACATCAAGGGCATTGCCACTGAGGCAGTTAGGAATTAAGCAGTTCTGGTGTTTTCATCAGCAGTCTTGAGCCTTCCCAAATACAGATCAAAATCTGACACTCTAAAACAGGCTTTTGAGAGTATTAGAGAAACATAAGTTGACAGTACCCTGGCTGCACTTTTGGAGGCCTGGGTCTCACACGTCAGTAAGCTTCACAGGGATGGTGCCAATTCCATGATTATAATTTGTTTTAAAGGTTATTTTATAATGGTATAAATCCCAACTGAGAGAACATTCTTGTGCCAAAATATGCTAAAATTTAATTGGTTTTATGTGTGAAAGTATGTAATAGCCAGTTTTAAACTGCCTTACACATTTTCAAAGGTACAGAATGGTTGCAGTTAATAATATAATTTAACTTATCTCAAACTCTCTGCACCAAGACCAAATCAAGTAGTCAGTGTTTATATAAACATGACAAAATTCACTCGACATATGTACAAATTTGTAGGCGCCGCACATATGACTTGGGAGTAGGAAGGATGTGTTTAATGAGAGCTTGGCTGGTGTGTCTAGGAAACTTTATTACTCCCATGGATGTTAAACTGGAGAATTCTGTATTACCTCTGTATGGGTATAAGATTTTGGACAGCATTTCTCATGCATGCGAATCCAGGCCTCCATCTTTAACGATTTTGAATGCAGTCTGTAGGCCCTGGCCCTCATGGAGGACGCAGCCTCAGGGAACAAACTGCACTGCCCAAGGAAGAGTCACAGAAGAGACTTAGTATAGCTGCGTATGTGTGATAGGACTCAGGGAAGACTGTGCTGTAGAGAGCTTCTGATGGAGGTCCTAGGTTGTGAGGAGGGTTGTTGAGAGGGGCCCGAGCTGGGCTCTCCACTGCTTGGGGGTCCCCTCTGGCTGCTGCAACTTGGCAAAACATAAAATAGCTGCAGAGTTACTCTGCAGTTAGAGGTAACCATAAGGATTTAGTCCAGTTGTGAGCAGGAGACAGAAATTCCCTTCAGGAGGCGTGTAAAATGCAAGCTGGCTGAATTGCGGTTGCTCTGGAAACTGTCCTTTGAGTCTCTTTACTCTTGTAAGTGTAATTTCTCAATCATAACACCATGCTAATCATATTTTGGGGTTTAATATCTCTTTTCAAAGCCAAAAGAGAAAGAGGGAAGCAGAAGCATTGTATGAACATTAATAAGCACTGCATTAACCTTTATTTGAAAGCCTAATCAAAATAATTACAAATGCTCATATATGATGGTATGGGTGTCTCATCAGATTTTTTAAAATGTCTTCCATTTTAACATGGGGTTAAGATCCATGTAAAATCCACTCACAAGCCTTGAAAAACTGTCACAGTGGAAGAGTAGAAACATGAGATATATTAAGGGACGCTTTCAAATCCAATTTAAGCAAAATCTATGCCCATAAAATAGGTTATTAAAAAGAGCATAAATGCTTAGATGTTGTTTTGAAGTTAATTCATAGCTTCTTTTTTATTCTTGTAAGAGTAAAAAGCAATCTCCTTCTCTATGTCTTACAGCTTTCACAGTGCTTTGTTTCTTGAAATAACTGTTGTAATCAAAATGAGGCTGGTGGGTTGCCCTTTTTCCCACACAGAAGGGAGCAGCAGTAGCATCAAAATGACAAATCAACAATCATCAAAAGCTGGGTGAGATTTCTTCTTTTTTTTTTTTTTTTTTTTTTTTTTTTTGGTACAGTTGTTAGAGAGGATAAAGTTTTTATTGGAAGAAAAGCAGGGAAATATTCCAGAGAGGATAAATATCCATGAGAACGTCTGCCCCTGAAGAGAACAAAGGCAGAAGGCAAAGACTGTGGACATGTACTGTTGGTAGAACTGGTTCAGTGATATTTAGGAGGGATGATTTCTAGGTTTGTAAAGAGCAGGGAATCTTGCACAGAAAGAAAGCTCATATTGCAGGAGCAGAAGCTCTGATTTTTGTTGCCAGATTGGGTGGGTGACAGGTTAGTTGAGAGAGTCAGAAAGGCTTTCAAGTATCTAGCAAAGAGGAAATGGCTCAATCACCAAAGCACGGCATCTGATGTTTAATAGATACAAGCACTAAGGGCCATGTAATATATAGCTACATCTGTAGAAATTTTATTGCTGATGCCAAGAGTGTTTTAATCAAGGTGCTTTGGAGATGTCCAGGAACTGATGAAATATGGTGGGGTTGGTGTTAGTGAACTTGAGTGATACGTATTTTTCTGACTGGGGTTTATGGATGGTGTTTGCCGTTTATCCTGTAAAGATAAGACCATAAGAAAAGCAGTAACTGATTCAAACTCACAGGCAATTCAGTGTTACAGGGGATGTATTCTTGTATACTACAGCTCTGACTAATAAAAACTAAAGATGAGGGAGCTCTGGGCAGCTGCTGCAGATTATCAAATTTAAAGGCAGGTTAAGACAGGCCAAACTTTTCTTGAGCATCTGTACCTAGCACTTAAGGCAAGAAACATTTTTACTTGTGGATAGCTCTTTTGGTATGCTTCTGATCATGGTGGAGATCCAGGCTGGCCCTAGGCACCA
The DNA here is from genome assembly GCA_025447955.1 of Psilopsiagon aurifrons. Lineage (NCBI taxonomy): Eukaryota > Metazoa > Chordata > Aves > Psittaciformes > Psittacidae > Psilopsiagon > Psilopsiagon aurifrons. Next base: position 4,047 of record JAOEHY010043128.1, on the reverse strand, counting down.
CGAGGTCCAATCCAATCCTCCAATTGAGGACCAACCCCCCAGCCCTTACATTCTTACTGCCTCCCTACTCAGGTATGATACACTGAGTCTGAGGAAGATGCCCAAACCAGAGGAAATCCCAGCAGGAGACATTAATTTTGTGCAGTGATGGGGGAAACACTGATAACATATTTAATAGAGAGACATTTTATTATGTTGAAGATTTATGACTGTTTGGACATGTTTTATCTGAATATTCATGGGTTGATATCCTGAATGACTTATTTGGCCACTGTAAATAATATGCACAAGCTGCTCTTTGTAATGGCCATGCAATGCTGATAAACCACATTTCTAGAGATTTCTCTTCCTCTCTCTCTCTTTTTCATTTCCACAGATGTGGTAGTGTAGAGGTGATTTGAACAAATGTCCTTTTTTCCACTCAGACACTTCAAACTGTGTTTAACAATAAAAGTAAAGGGAAAGGTTGCTTTAGGTTTTTATGGCAAACTGCAGTGTGCTGGAAAACAGTCTTTTCAAGGGCAGGTAAACATAAAGAAATAAAGTGATTCTGCTGATGCTTTGCTTCTGGTGACAGAAGTTTGGCTTTCCTGGTGTGCAGAGACCAAATATTTGGATTATTTTATTTCTTTTTTCAAGTTTGAAATCTCAGGCAATTTGAACTACCGATTTGACTCTGACATTTATTTATTTGTTTAGCTAAGTAAGCTGTGTCATAGGGTCTCTAGACTTCAGAAGACTACTGTAGCACTGACCCATATGTAGCTGATACAGTTAAGGCAAATTATTGTGTCTAATGGCTGCTTAGAAAGAAACAAAATATTTTCATTGCTTACAAAACAATTGCCTTTTTGCATAGATATACTATACACCTATATAATCTTATCAGATCTTCATATTACTAGGTATATAACATTTTCCTTCAATATTTGTATCCTATAAAGGACCTTGACAACAGCTTTCCCTGTCTTGACATCAGCACTATGTTCCATCCTGGAGCTTTCAGCAGGTTCAAGAGAACCTGAATGCTACTAAAAACTTTGCAGCACCCTTTGTAGCTATGAGCCTGCAGCAAAATCTGCAGTGGCACATGGCAGTGTTTCAAAGCACAAGTTTTTGATATCCAAGCAGAATATGGTATCTTCATCTTTATCCCAGGACAGAAAAGCAAACATGTCTTTGTATACATATGGAAACTGTTCTCCGTTTCTTTAGCATTAGTATTTGAGAGACTCTCTCTCCTGCCACTGCATCTGTCAAAGTTCTTATCCCAAGACCCTACTGCTACTGGTTTAGATGCTCTGAGTGGGATTCATTTTATCTAACTATAGTATCCCAAAAGTATGCATTAATGCCCTAGTTTAATCTAATAGAGTCGATTTTATTCCTAGTATCTGGTATAGTGCTGTATTTTGAATTTAGGATGAGAATAATATTGATAATGCACTGATGGTTTAGATGGTGCTGAGCAGTGCTCATGCTAACAGTGCTCATGCTGAATCCAGGACACTAAGCTAAGGACTAATAAGCTTCTGATGATGCCCCTGCCTGTGAATACACTGGAGGTGCACAGGAAGCTAGGAGGAAACACAGGCAGGACAGATAATCCCAACTGAACAAAGGGATATCCCATACCATACTATGTTATGTGCAGCATATCAACTGAGGGGAAAGCTAGTTGGGAGACTGCTGCTTGGAAACTGACTGGCATTGGTTAGTTGGTGGTGAGCAGCTGTTTTCCATTTGCAGCAATTGTTTTTCTTGGGGTTTATTTATCTGTTTTTTTTCTGTTTTCCATTTCATTAAAATAATTTATTATTATTTAATTTTTTTTTCAATTATTCAATTGTTCTTACCTCAGCCCATGAGTTTTCTTACTTTTACCCTTCTGATTCTCTCCCTCATCCCCATGGGGGGAGTGAGCAAGCATCTGTGTGGTGCTTAGTTGCTGGCGGGGGTTAAACCACAACAATTTAGATGCATTCTACATATCAGTCTAAGGTAAGTTGCACTGAAAGTGCACATTTCCTTCCATACTCTACTGCAAGACACAAGACAAGTAGTTTAAGTGTGTAGCCTTCAATTCCTGACTCATAACTGAGGGGAGATGAATTCCAGCCTCTGTTTTCACACACTCCATTTCCTGAGTGGCTGCTTGGTTTAGGTTGATGCGCAATTGGTTATCTTTCACTGCACCATTTGTATTTTTCTGTCTCTTAATTATGGTTTCACCAACCTGGGGAGTCTAGGGGCACTCTAGAGATTATGCAGAGCCTACACCAATACAGTGCTTCAAATTGCTCTGTGTAGCAACATCTCAGGTGACAGAGGCAGTATTGCATCCAAGTGTGTAAAGAGTAAGCTGTGCCCTGCTTCATAATGATATCATGGATATATTGCTTCAAATTTTGAAGCAGGCTCTGTTGCCAAAATCTCAGAGCTTTATGCACTGGGCACCATTACACAGCGTAGACTGGACCTGTATTCCCAGCAGCTGTACTTTATTCTCTTGTACTTTCAGTCCTAATAAATCACAACATGAAAGTCAATGGATATACTGAATCACACATGACCTTCAAAAAATAACTTCACAGTTCCTCATGTGGCATGTTGCCACTGATTCCTTTGGAGTTATTCTTGACTTACAATGTTGAAAATAGAACCTGCCTGCAGATGAGTAGGGGTGTAAACGAGGCTGATGCAGCTGATTGTATTTTTATCTCTCTTGCTTATACTGATTGATGCTTTATGTTAAACTTTTTCTACCAAAACAAAATGTGTTCATGGCTTATTAAGTAACAATGTAGAAGTCTATTTACCCTGTTGCTGCTTCCTTGTACTGGCCACATATTAGGCAGTAACATGTCTTCCTCTGAAATTCAAGCATCTTTTGGATTCCCAAATATATCAGGTTACTTTGTGGGCTCTTTGCTAAATAAATCTTGTTACTCTGTGTCTGTGGACTATTTGGGGAGGTTAGTATGCTTTTGGCTTAATTATAAAGCCTTGTGAAAGGTATTTTTATGTTTCCAGTTTAATGTTTGCCTTTGGTCCAGTCACCACAGAAAATTTTGGTGCAAATTGGGAACCAAGAACTTGTATCTTTTTGGAAAATAGATGTCTCAATTTTTTTTTCATCCCTGAAATTGGTATTTCCAAAAGAAGGAAAACTTTAAAAAAAAAAAAAAAAAAATCAGAACCATTAAAATGCTGATTTCAGTCCTTTCCGCTCCCCTATTATCTTGAATGGATTTTTTTCATTTAATATTACTGTAGTAAAGTCAAAGCTGAAACCTTTTTAAAAAAATAATGTAAACCCAAACATGTTTGATATTATCAGAAGAAAACAAGAAAGTAACTTCAGTTTATTTTCTTTAAAATTTAATCACAACTGGCCCAAATGAAGGAAATAATTTTAATAAGACTTTATTTTTCGATAGAAAACTAAGTTTAATTTTCCCCTGTTAATTCTTATGCTTTTCCACTCAATTTTTAATATTGTGCTTTTATATTTTTCTTAGAAAATAAGAGACATTCTTCTACAGCTGGACCTCTTTTTGTTTCTAATGGGCTGTTGGTCATTCAGTCTAAAAGGTTTACAGTTCTGATTTTGCTCCTTTTCTTGCAATCTTTGTTGCAAAGCAACATTTTAACTTCTGAAATACATACTTCAGTGCAAGATACATGAAAACAGAAATGGAAAACACGTGTGCCTCTCTTTGTGGAATGACTCTTTTTGTTCATATAACACAATTTTGGGTGCTATCTCATTAGAACAGAGAAAATAGTCTAGTTGATGAGTGTCACTGGAATTTGGAGAAAAAAGCAGGTGGCAGCTTCCTATTTATCCACTGTGACATAAGACTTATGGCAAAGCAAGCATTTAAAGCACCACCAAAAAAAGCAATCTTCCCTGTAGTACTAAAATCAAAATATGTGACTGTTGTGGTTTAAGCCATAAATCAGCCATGCAGTTTGGTCACTCACTTCCCCCTTTTTCTTCCCTCTGCTCCTGGAGGGATGGGAAGGAGAATCGAAAGAATGCAA
>JAOEHY010043125.1:0-11157 GCA_025447955.1 Psilopsiagon aurifrons | reverse complement strand
CATGGCAGGGGGGTTGGAACTAGATGATCTTAAGGTCCTTTCCAACCCTAACTATTCTATGATTCTGTGATTCTATTCCATTTTGTCTTCTCCATTTCCCTCCTTTCTTTTGTCTCCTGTCACAAAGCTGAAGTTCTGTGTTACCATTTCTTTTCCATACCTCTGGATGGTACATGTGTCCAGAAACCCAGGCCAAAACCAACAGATTTATCACAGTCTTAATGACAGCTGACTGCATGCCGAGTGAATTCTTGAATTCCCAAAAACTACTTTTTTGCCAAAACATGTGGAGTTGCAGCATTCAACATTTTACTGGGACTGTTATCTTCAAATGAAGAATGACTCCACTGGAAAAAAATTATTTGGTATCAGCTGCAGACCTATTTTTAGCTCCTTATTTGGTGAAACTTCAGAAAACATAATAAGCCATATGTTGCAAGTTGTTCTCCAAGTCTTAAATTCAATTTTTGCAAACCAGATTTAAGTATTACCTTGTCCACAACTTTACACTGTTGGAATAAGAAGGCATGGGGTTTTTTTTATGAGAATGTTATTCTTCATATTCCTCTGGGTAAATATTTGTGTTTATGAAGGTTGTAGAACTGGCAGTACTAAAGACTGGAATCTTCCATTTGTTTATATGGGAAGGTCTGTGAAGGCAACAGTACTGGCATCATCCCCTGCTTCTGTCACTTGTGAACTTCAAGCCTTGCATTGGGGTGATGGAGTTCTCAGAAGCTGAAGCAGAGCAGGTCAGAACCATTCATTTTCTCCCACAAGTATTTGTAATAAAAACGGATCAAGACTACTTTAATCAAAAACATGTACTGAAAATGTTAAGGTTTTGTCAAAAATAGAGTTTCTACATGAAAACATTTTTTTTTTCCAAAGAAAATCTAAACTGTGAAATTTCAAATTGGATTAAAACAAATTGAAATATTAAATCATATCTGTCTAAGTCTTGAAATAGAATTAGTCAGGTGCCTCATTGTGCCCTCTGAACCAGAATTCCTGTTTGGACTACTTTTCCCATAATACAATTAGAGTTTCTCCTAAAGGAAGTTTTGTGTGAAATGAAGTTCAGTTTTTGCTGCCCAGAAAAGGCAGTTTGGACTATGTGAATTGGATGAATATCACATTTCTATTTCTATTAATAGAAGAAAAACAAAACTTTTTTGGTAAAAAAATGGTGAGACTTGATTTTTATTTTTCTAGCCGAAGGAGGTTTTCTTTGGTTCCTTTCTGATTACAGTGGTCTGTTTCCAACTTCTTATTCCTTCATAAAGCTGCCAAATATAAGAAAGGCAAGATTTCTTACATCATCGTAGTCCATATCATGGATGGAGCAGAACTGTAAGAAGGCTAGAATGAGGAGGGGGGGGGGAGCATCTGGGACAGTTCCACACTGTTAGCTGGCCTAGCAAAGCTGGCAATAAAAGTAGGGCTTCTGCAGCCTTTGTGCTCTCTGTCCTAGCTGTACTGAAAGTAAATTCTAAGTAACTGAAAGTCAGGCCTCTTGGCTGTAATCATTTAAAGACCAGTCCTCATATTCTTGCATTTCCACATATTAGTATTGATTGCAAGCTATGCTCTATCTGTTTGAGCTTACTTTCACTGACTTATTTAGCTTGCTTTTTTTTTTGCTGACCTCACTGCCACCTGAAATGCCACACTTAGATTGCTGATAATCTGTTTCTGGTGTGGTTAAAGAAAGAGAAATAGTGCTACTAAAACTGTTTATTGACATGATTGAGAACTTGGGTGTCATCTTTATTTTCTGTTGGGTCTTGATGAACAGGATGTTCTCACTACTAGAACTTCTTCAAATGACCATGGCATTGCCTTTCACAGCTCATAATGCTTAAGAGAGGGAGTTTCTGAGCCCTTACATGAAGATAAATATATGGTTTTCTGAGGCACCTAAATTAATATTAATCCATTGAGGTGAATCGCAAGATTACTGCAAATTGTTTCATAACTGTCTCATAAACTCAATATTGAGTTTATAACATCACCCTGTATGATATAGTACAATAGAATACAGGGATCTAAGTATCCAGAATAGCAAAAGCAATTTGAAGAAAAACCTGATATACTTAATCCAATTTTACTGAGTATTGAGATCAACTGAGTTGCTTTATAAAGTTTGCAAAGCACAAGTAGCTTGTATGGTTATGTTTTTGCTTTATTGGTTCCATTAATATCTATGAATAATGGCTTACCATGTGGTAATCTAATTACAGTTTTAAATAGTTGGTGAACAGGGACAGTGTCATAGATCAAGGAGGAAATTAATAAAAGGAGGGTAAAGGTGAATTTTATGGGGCATGGGAACCTAACTAGAAATAATAGTTAGGAGATAATGAAATTCAACAAAAAATTTCCATTGAAGACAGTGACTTCTAGGCAGTGAGTTGTGTTAAATAGTAGAACTTGCAGAAGCTCTATCACATGCGGTATTTAAAACTGAGCTGTACAAACAGGAGCAAATGGACTGTAGGGAACCATTTCTTCACTGGCAAAGAGGTGGACTGAATGACCTAGTATCTGATTTCCACTGCTAGCACCTACAAGTCTGTTTGAACAGATATTTGGAATTCTGTATGTCTTCTAGCCTCACTTGGACTTCTTTTGTATCTAGCAGCAGGAGATCATTATCCTGTAAAAGTGCTTGACAATAAATAGCTTCATTTTCAGTCTTTTTTACTCGATAAAGTTAAATCTTAGGGTATGTTGAGCCAAATTGTGCCTACTTGTTTACTTGCAACGGCAAGAAGGAAAAACTACTTGTCCTGTGGATCACAAAAATCCACTTAAATTTGCCAGCAGCACAGGAGGTTTCAAACAGTGGGAAATAAGCAATGCCTTCATTGATTACTGACATTTTGAATTCTAACTGTCTGCACTTTGTTTCATTTATAGATAATCTGAAAGGAAAGATAACCCAGAGGCACATTCAGAAGGCAGCTCTAGGTAAGAGTAAAATGTTTCATATGCAGTAGGTTTCAGCAAGGCCCACAAACTTTCTCCCAGGGCTGAATCTGCTTGTGGAACAGGTTGTTTTTCTATGATAGATTTTGCCACAATATTTCTACAACGGTCCCTACCATAAAGAAAGTGGACTCTGTAAACTTTGCCAGAAATCTGGATCAAAAAGGTATCTCATGGCGTGTGTGGTATGAAAAGTAATGCAAAAGTCTTACAGTTTTGGGTATTTAGTATTGGCTTGCCTTCTTTTCACAGTGACCAAAACAAGAACAGAGACATCTATGCTCACCTCATTTTTAGGTTTTTGGTTGTTTTGTTGTGGGCTTTTTTCACTTTCTGATGACTCTAATTTGAATTCCAATTAAGAGACATTGTTTTGTCATGAGACTGATCTTCTATCCGTGCTGCCACAATCTGTCTAACATCCTTTTTAATTTTTCTCATTCCAAGAAAGACTGAAGGCATATACAAGTAATTTCTTTTGCATCTAGTTATAGGAGTTCAGAAGTTATTTCTTGCAGTTTTTGTTGACACAGCTGTGAAGCTAAAAGTGTCTATATAAGTTGTTCACATAAGTGTAAAGTCATCCAAATTTGGTTTAAGATGCTTTAAGCTGACTTCACTGACTTTGTACTAAAACAGCCTAGGAGTGTTCGTATAAGAATGCCACTTTTGGGACAGTAAATTTCATCTAAAATGTGACAGAAAACTACTTGGGCAATGACAATTTAAGCTCCCCTCACTTTAAATTCATGAAAGAATCCCAAAATAAGCCTTCACGGTCCTTCTTCACATAAAAAAATGGAGCTAACTCAGACTAGATTGAAGTTGATGGTTTGATTTCTATGTATATGTAATACAGTGAACAATATTTGTCTCCTAATGAGAGAAAGAAAATTTGGGGGCTTTCTTCTCTCCTCAAAGTCAAGAAAATAAGTTACACCAGAGTAGTAAAAAATAGTTTCCCCTTTCTCTTTCTAATTTAGCCATGCATCTCAAGCTCTGTTGATGATATTCTTATTTTAAAATCAGCATTTAAAATTAATGCTGGCTATGCCAATAAAGCCCAGGAGTCAAATTTTGGTTAGTTTTATCAGTATGAGAAGGCAAAGTGAAGGAGGTGCTGGTCTTCCTGTGTCCAGTGACAGGACACAGGAATGGTTTAAAGCTGTATTGGGGAAGGTTCAGGCTTGGTGTTAGGAAACATTTCTTTACCAAGAACAGGCTTCCTCAAGAAGTGGTTGGTGCCGCAAGCCTAATAATATTTAATAAGCATTTGGACAATGTCCTTAATAACATACTTTAACTTTTATGCAGCCCACAAGTGACCAGGCAATTGGACTAGATTATAGAATCATAGAGTAGTTAGGGTTGTAAAGGACTTAAAGATCTTCTAGTTCCAACCCCCCTGCCATGGGCAGGGACACCTCATGCTAACCCGTGTCTCCCAAGGCCCTGTGCAACCTGGCCTTGAACACCGCCAGGTGTGGAGCATTCAAAGCTTTCTGGGCAACCCATTCCAGTGCCTCACCACCCTTACAGTAATGAACTTCTTCCTTATATCCAATCTACACTTTCCCTGTGTAAGTTTTAACCCATTACCCCTTGTCCTGTCACTACAGCCCCTAAACTAGATGTTTGTTGTAAGTCATGTTCAACAGTTCTGTTCTAGTCTAGTCTAATTATCTGAAGTTTAATCTAAAAGTGATTTCTTCAGTATAAAATGGAATTCTGTCTTTAATCCACTCCAGGTTTTAATACTATCTATTTACCAATTTTATGCCACTTCAAGAAGTTACATCAAGGCAAATCATAGCAATGCTATTTATGAGAATTCCTATTCTGTGTTTCAAAAAATGAAGTGATGTATTCTGATTGCATGTTTCATTCTGTCCCTGCCCATGGCAGGGGGGTTGGAACTAGATGATCTTAAGGTCCTTTCCAACCCTAACTATTCTATGATTCTATGATTCTATAACAAGGTCTTGGATACTGATTTCTTACTATATAGAAAAAAATGTTGTAAATGCTGTTTTCAATAACTATTTAAGCTGCTTTTTGTAAAATATGTAAGCATCTTCTTTTCGTGTACATAGGAAACAAGATAGTAGTGACTTTACCAGCTACAAATTCACATTTTAAATATTCTATTAGTATTCCACAACACAGCCAGCAAACCATGTGTTTTTGCCTTTTGTTCTGAGCATTGCTATCTCATCACTAAGTCTGGACCTCACAAAGTATTTTCCAGACTTTTTTCCCTTTGATTATTCTTTTAAATACTCTGGATATTTTAACTTAATATTTATTATGAGATTTGGGGAGTATTATTTGCCTGCCTGCCTTTTTTGATGAATGCTCTTCCAAGGAGTAACAGGTGTTAAGTCTGCCAAGATCTTCTTGATGATCAGAATGTCAGCAAAATATTTTTAAATGAAAACTGCATGGTGGAAAAGCCTAATTAAGAGTCTGTTGAAATCCCAACATGAAATAAAACATACCATTGTTTCAATTAAAAAGCAAGTTAACATCTTCCAGCTGCCTTTTTTCTTTTTTCCTTTTCTTTTATTTAACTTAAAGCTTTTTATGGTTTAAACTCTCTAAGCAGTTATTCTAGTTCAATTTTAAACAGTGTAGACCTGATCACCTCCTAGCTGTGCTTAAGATGTGGATTTCTTAAAGAAGGAAAGCTCCACTGTTTAGCCCACTGTTCTTAGCTGTCTCTTTTAAAACACCATGTGTTAATGAAGAAGACAAATAGATGGGAGGTTTCATTGGAGCGTCACGGTGCTCCATGTGTTTCAGTATACAAACATTGAATACTTGATGTAAAATTTCAGTGACTTTCATCTTCACTAATTGCAAGAAGACCACTGTTGAAGTACTGACAAAGCAAAAACATTAGGTTGCCATCATATCTCTGAGTGGAAAAGATGGAATAAAATAGTGGAAAGAAAAGCTTTCTCTGGGGTTTCAAATAGAAAAAGAGACACGGTTTGTATGATTCTAATCAAGCATTACCGTAAGATGCTTTAAACAAGCATTTGTGTAAAATACAGGAACTGATTCTTCATTGCCTTTTTGCAGTTCGGCATTGATAGAGTATGATTAGAGATAGTCAGGCTAATGCAGCATTATTCACCAGCACTGGGGGAAGACTTAATCCTAATTTGGACCTGCGTTATGACATAGGAAATCCTATGATATATTGTAATGGAAAGATGCTTCTATGGGGATGCAGCTAGCAAAATTATGTTTTGTACAATAGCTTTCCATAAGATACACAATTGTTCTGATACTTGCACAGTTTTGCCTATTCAGCTACATCTTCATCTTGAGTAGAGGCCTCTGTTGGGTCAGCTCTGGAAGTTAGAGAGGGCTCTTGAGCATACTCATGGCTGACCTGTCCATATGAGCGGAAATGTTTACTGAATATGCAAGTCCCTCAGGCTGTTCAGTCAGCTTCAAACACATCCTAACAAAGCTTCATGCAAAGAAGGTCACTTATTATGTGCAGTCTGAAATGAGTGTTCTCAATTGAGTCTGCAGCCAGTGGGGCAGCATCTTCAGCACAGCATGACCTTGTTATAGGTAATTGCAGTTTCTGCACAGGTTTACTTGAAATGCAGTTTTGCAGCTTTCCATTTCAAATAGTTCTCCATGAGCCTCCCTTCTCTTTTTATGCAAGTTTTGAATTCTAGGCTAGCAGCACCTATCAGTTCTTTTGAGATTCTGCTGAAAACATCAGGAGATGGCAAAAACCTTTCTGCTTTTGGGGAGGTTTGTTGGGGCCAATAAATCTCTTTCTGTCCACATGCATTGTCTCTGAAGAGCTATTTGAAAAGATAAAAAAAATACAATCTAATGTAGGTAAAGATAGCAAATACTGGTCTTTGGAAGGAATCTGCATCCTTGATATGGACTTCAGCATTAAGGCCCAGTTTTATCAATGTTTCATTAAAAAAAATACATTGTTTTCCAAGGTTTTGTAACTTCCATTTTAGAAATACGATTTTATATTCCTGCTTATTCAAAGAACTGTTCTCAAGTTCTTTGAGGAAAATTCCTTTGAAAAATCCTATTTTTTATAAAAAATAAAATGACTAGGTAAGTCAGAAATAAATGTATTTGAAGCCCTGAAAAATGCATGCCAGCATAGTGTGACAAATGCGTGAGAGCAAGAATTTGGCATCTGTTATTTTTGTATTTGGATTTCTAACTCATATTTGTTTTAAGCAAAACCAGGGAGCTTTCTCCTTGTCTTTGTTCCCCCTATATCTTTGTCTACCTCATCTTTTCCTGCATTTTCAAAGTTATATACCTCTTCTAAAGATATTTGTATCGGTTTATGCCGTTGTTCTTGCCTTTCTGTTTTTCTTTATAATGTCTTTCATTCTGCTTCCTTTCCTTTCCTAGACGTGAAAGAACAGTGTGCTCAGTAGCAGAATAAGGCAGGGGCAGGCAATACTGTACAATGCATCAGGGCACTACTGCAGTAATAATCCAGCCAGTGTTAGGAAAATTTCAAAGAAACTATTCCTCCAATGCACTAGTTTGCGGTGCTCCAAGAGGCTGCAGAAGTATGTCCTATGCTTGCTGGGATGCAAAATATGTTGGCTGACATATTTCTGCACGTTTGAAGAGGTAGAATTGGGAATTGCTGCTCCCACTTGTCCAGAATGAGATAACATAGAGCCACAGAATGGTTTGCGTTGGAAGAGAACTTTAAAGATCATCTAGTCCAATCCCTGTGCCATGGGGAGGGACACCTTCCACTAGACCAGGTTTCTTAAAGCCCCAGCCAACCTTGGCTTGAACCTTTTCATGCTGCTAGAAAAGCTGGGCCACCATTGTTTATATCTGACATGGATATTAGGCATGTTTAGGAAGTGTATGATAGTTCCATCTGCGACCACATCTGCATCTTACAGCTGTATATCATACTAGTTAGGCTAATAATAATAATTGTTGTGTACTCATCTTCCATTACCTGTGTGAATGGAAAACACATAGAACTTCCATACTGCTGCTTTCCATCAGAGTCAATCTCTTATTTGAGTAATTCCATATTTAAATAAAATGAGCGCAGTTTCTTTCATTGCTTTGCATCTTGTAACTGAGATGACATTTAACTTTGCTCGTGTGAAGTAGAAGGGTCTTGATCTCTACCAAGGCTATGAATTGAAGAAACACAAGTGTTTTCAATCACAAAATGACAGAAGCTGAAGAAAGTGGCAGTCTGTGTTTTCCCACATAAACCCAACACAATCCATGGTGAAAAATAGATGGCCTGTTTTAAGACCATTGTTCTTAGTGCTGAGAAATTATATCTCATGTATGGGCTAATTAAAGCATTTTCGAGAAATAATCTATTTGAAGTCCAGAATTGTAAGATTTTCACATTTTTTACAAGAGATAAAGCAACACGTCACCAGTGCTGCTAGGCATCCAAAGGTGCTACCTCTAAAACTATGGTGGGTTCATATTATTTCCAGCCTGTAAAATATGCTATATCTAGCCAAATAAAAAAGGAAAAAAGAAAAAAAAAAAAACCGTGTAGTCAGTCTGCAATGACCTCAGAATAAGGGAGATATTTCTCTTAGACATTCATCATTTTGATATACACAGTGTTTCTGTGTGTTATGTTCCTCTATACATTTGTGCATGAAATGTCCAGCAACCGCAGTGTTTTTGTGCATCCCGGGCACTAATTTTATTCCTAGGGTGACCTCTAGTGGTATCAAGGCCACTCTTTGCCATAATATATTTTATTTCTTGAGTCTATTTCAAAGAAAAAAAAAAAAAAAAAAAAACAAACAAACAAGCAAACAAACAAACAAACAAAACCCAAACCGGAAATATTTTGTATTAAAGTTTGCTTTCAGAATTTTGAGATGGACAGAAAGCTGGTGAGATTGTGTACGTTAAAAAGAATGATGATTTTTCAGTATTGCTAAGACAAAGATATCAATCGCAAAACTGGCTGCAAATTCAGACACCAGTGCCTCTTTGCCTTTTTTTATATGAGTTTCACTCTGACAAAGGTAAAGATACTTCTGAATTTGCTTTGTGCAATTATTGCAACATATGAACTGCTTTTAGAAATACTCTCCAAATCAGCTTTTAAGCAAATGGTTGAAATACTGACGGATAGTTAATTTTGAAAACATGTATAAGTAGTTGCATAGGATATTTTAAGTAGGTTAGAGGAGCTTTATACCTTCTTGTTACTTCAGTTTATTGAAGTCATTGTAGTTATTCCAGATTTGTTTTGGAGAAAAAAAAAAAAGCATAGACGAGCCTGTGATAACTGTGAAGTTACCGTCTTGGTTGTACATGCTATTTTGCCCTCCAAGTCAGCACAGTATATGGCTAAAACTCTGAGCACTTAAACAGCTTTTACATTTTTGTATGTACCAAGTTCATCTGTAAAGATGATCATAATCTGGAAAAAGAACCACGGATTCAAAGCAGTGGCTAGTGAATCAGTGATGATTCCCTTTCTTAAGGTTTCTTGGTAGGTAATATGTTTTGGGGTTTCCCAAGTATTAAGTAAGAATTAATTTTAAAATTGTAAGAGTATGTTCTAATAATAAGACTTTTTACACCTGTCCCTTCAGGTCTTAAACACACACAGACCTTTCCACAAGTTTTCTTCAGTTTTTCTAGGGTGTTTTGTAGTTTCATTGATTGCTGTGGGTTTTCTGTTACTCTTTTTAGAAGCTTTTACTAGGTACAATGCTAAATTCTAGACATGGCCATGAGTTTTTCTTTTCATTGGATCTCCCAGAAAGAGCATAGAGCATCTTTACTGGAAATCTCTGCAAATATGTTCTCCTGGACTGTCACAGAAAATTCTGAGATTACTTGTGTGCTTTTATTCAGTTTCCCATGTGACCCACTCAATTTCAGCTTATCAGAGATCAAAAAAGAATAAAGACATCTTTGTATGAAATGATATTTTTGTTAGCAGTCGTGAACTTGAAACAAGCTATCCAGTTCAGAGTTTTTTTGACATTGAATTCATCATTTCACAGTTGGAAGAGCTTGCAGTCTCTGTAACTTTCCTGAAATAAGTATTTTAAGTATTTCTTGTGAAATGCTGAAAAGTTCCGTGTGAATTACATTATTATTTAAAGATTCCTACTGGTGATGAACAAGTAAGCAAGACAGAATCTGGAGATGAAGTTCTCAATTCTATAGTTTGGTCTACTGAAATTAAGATAACAGAAAGAAGATGCTATGAGAATAGTTAGATGTTGAAAGAGGTCATCAGAGATATTTGCAGGATCTCTGTCCATGGACTTTTTTGTGGCATGTCTGGACAACCTAGTCTGATTCAGGTTTCATGTAACTTTGCCAGGCATGATTTTATCTAATATTAAGAACAAGATAGATGATGCTACAATAATCAAATTGTAAAATATATTTATGAAGTGTAAGCAAGAATCTGAGTTAGTAGGGGTTTCCTAACTAAGACCCAGCTATGTTACCATTTCACTGGATCAACTGGCATGTTTGGAACATATTAAACTTGAAACTGCTTCTTTTTTTTCTTTCTTCCCCCTCAGTGTATTATACTTGTATATTTAGAAACCTAGAACTTTTAGCCACAATGGTTTCAGAAACTTTCATTACTTGAGGGCAGCTGACATGAAGGCAACACCTTCTGTTTTATATGCCATGTATTTTCAGGAGTAGATATATAAATGACTAGTTTCAAAGAAGAAACTTAGAGGGAATTGAAGTGTGAGTCTGTATTTAGATGAAACATCTTATATAGACTGGAAAAAATAGCTCCACTTTCCAGGTGTCTGCTGGAAGTCAGTTAGCTTGAGTCATTATGAAGCCTGTAAATCAATAAACAATGCAATGACACAAAGAAAAGCAATATACTGATGGACCCTTTTACTAAATCCAGTGATTATAATAAAAATTAAAATCAACAAAATACACATGCCCTCAATCACCTACACATGCACTAACACGTAAAGTGCTGAAAATAGGATAGTTTCTTTCAATGTATATTTGTTTCAATGTGGCTGAAATATTTAAAAGTCTGTTACATTGGGATTAGGGGTAAATTGCTCTAAAACCCTGTCGTGGTTTAGGCCATAAATCAGCCACGCAGTTTGTTCACTCACTTCCCCCTTTTTCTTCCCTCTGCTC
>JAOEHY010043120.1:9923-66403 GCA_025447955.1 Psilopsiagon aurifrons | reverse complement strand
CCCGAGCAGTTTGAGGCTGCTACCTCTTGTCCTATCACTTGTAACTTGGGAGAAGAAATGGACACCCCCCTCTCTCCATTATCCTGTCAGGCAGTTGCAGACAGCGATAAGGTCCCCCTGAGCCTTCTTTTCTCCAGACTAAACCCCCACAGTCCCTCAGCCGTTCTCCATCACACTTGTGCTCCAGACCCTTCACTGCCCTTCTCTGGACCCCCTCCAGCACCTCAATGTCTCTCTTGTACTGAGAGTCCCAGAGCTGAACACAGGACTCATCAGTGCCCAGTACAGGGAGGCAATCACTTCCCTGGCCCTGCTGGCCGTGCTAGTACTGATATAGGACAGGATGCTGTTGGTCGCCTTGGCTGCCTGGGCACAAGCTGCTCGTGTTCAGCTCCATTAGTCAGGACCCCCAGACTTTTTCCACCAAGCAGCTTTCCAGCCACTCTTTCCCAAGCCTGGGGCATTGCATGGGGCTGCTGTGACCCAAATGAAGACCTCCGCACTTTGTCTTATTGAACCTCATAATTGGCCACAGCTCATTGACCCAGCCTGTCCAGATCCCTCTGCAGAGCCTCCCTATTCTTCAGCTGATCAATGCTCCCAGCCAGCTTGGTGTTGTCTGCAGGTTTACTGAGGGTGCACACAATCCCCTCAGCCAGATCATCAGCAAAGATGTTAAACAACACTGGCCCCGACACCAAGCCCTGAGGGACACCACCAGTGACCAGTCACCAACTAGATGTGATACCATTTAATATAACTACTTGATACAAACCACCACCACACCTTGATACAAACTGGCTAGATATCCCTTGAGCCTTCTCCTCTCCAGGCTGTCTCAGCTGTCTTTGCTTTGCCTCTGCCCATATACCAGATCCACCTATCCCTTAATCATCTCTGTAGCCCTTCATTGCACTCGATTCAGTACAGCCAATCCTTTCTTGCACTGGGAGCTCAAGTCTGCACACAGACCCCGGATGTGTCTCACCAGTGCTGAGCAGAGGGTAAGAATCACTTCTCTCAACCTGATGGTCCTTACCCAGGTCCTTCTGTGAGACCTCTGGCTTCTGATAGCTCTGGTACACATGGACATTGCTTTCAAATCCGCATACCTAAGCCTAGGCACATGAATCCATATCAGGCATGAAAAGGAAAGGAGGTTGCTATTCCAAGGCACCGCACACCTACAGCTCCCAATGGATAAGAGTGAAGTGTTATGATTAAAGCCCTGTTTCATGTTTCCAGGTTGCCTGCAGCAGAGCCTTCATCATCAAATTGTGTATAAATGAAGTCTCTGTACGATGCTACGTTTCAACTAAACTCTAACAAGAACCACTCAAGAGAAAAGTGGATTTCATTCCAGTTTATTCCTTTGTTTCCAATTGTGGTTAAGTTACAAACCTATTGTAAGATAGATACCACACAACACATGGGCATGCAGCTCTAAGATAATTCATCCTAAAACAGTGATCTATATGGAAGGTTAGATAATGCTGCATTATACATGAAAATATCAGCTGCTTTATGAACAGACCCCCACTGCCATGTGCTGGGAGGTATGAATTAGACATGATGAAGATAATAAAGCTAAGACATCAGTGTTTAGGCTATCTTTTTACAAAGCCCTTGTCTGGTTCTCACTTAAAATAGGAACCTGCATCCATTCCCTTATTACCCATGACACACCTTCATCATTCTTGAACCCTCTTGTTAAGGTGAATAGCAAAAAAGGGAAAAATAAGATATTATTGCTAAAGCCCCATGCCTCACCCCTGGGGTGCCCGGTTGTACAAGATAGTTGCAGAATGTAAATGCAGAAATGAGCACTACAGAAATGCTTATGGATGAGGAAATATTACCGTGAACTGTGCTATGTCAAGTAAGACCCTATTTCTAAACAGACAAAGCTTCTTGGTGTGTAAGTGATGGGAGGCAAGACATTGTTCACCGTACAAATGAGTGCAAAATATGACAAAAAAAACCTGTAGGGCTCTCAGGAAGAATAATACATGTGCCATTATCATTTCAACACCAAGGACAGTAGGATGTTCGTCAGTATTGAGTGGCAGAGAACCTGTGGCTATACTTTGTGAATCCTGTGAAAGGTTATGTACGTGTTATGTTTTTGGGGTAGGTCGGTGGAAGATCCTGGAGTTCCCTGTCAATGCCAGAGATTGTGTATAGTAAGGCAGGTTTGGCAGAGAGGCAGAGGTGTTCTGATTCGAATGCGCTAGCTCTTTCTCTCTGCATGGATGAGACTTTTCACATGCCCACATTGCCCTGAAAGCCATAGCTGGAAAGGTAACAAAAGGGAGGAGACAGACTGGCCACTATCTCAGAGAGCAGCAAGAGCTCAGCAGGTTACAGGGGCAGCTATTTGCACTACAGACAAAACAAAACAGAGACCCCGCCTGTAGAGATGCTTGATATTTTCTAGTGGTTTGTAGCACTGCCTCCTTTATCCCCTAGGTAAATGCAGCAGTGTGTCATACCAGCTCTTCTTTTCACTTCCTTCCTCCTTCCTCTTCCCAGATCAAGCAGTCGCATCTTGGACAAGACTCTTGAAAGACAAGCATTCAAGCAAAGCTGCCTGTCTAGGCCAGGTCGGACAGGACTTTGAGCAATCCAGCCTAATGGAAGGTGTCCATGCTCATGGCAAGGGATTGGAACTACATGATCTTTAATGTCCCTTTCAACACAAACCATTCTATAACTCTATAATCTAAGGGTTAGATCCTAGGGTAGAAACCTGGACTGGCTGCTGGCTTTCAAGATGTGACAGAAAGCTGCATGACTTGACAGCCAGTGTCCAGACTGAGTTAGGCACTGGAGGCTTAAAAATCCTAATCAGCTGAGAGTAGCATGGTGAGTTGACTAGATGCTGCCACAACATTCACTCACAGAATTGGGGTAATGGTGCTTTCTGCCACCAGACATTACAGCCTACAACTCCACAAATCTCCTAGTGCTATAAGAAAAGCCATGGCCAGCTCTGTTCCATCAATACCATGTTCAAGACAAATGTTACAGTGCCTATGCCTTTCACACTGCCAAACAGGGGTTGTTCTTTGGAGGCTGAAAAGCACTTTCAGATTGAAGAAATCTCCAAGAAGGAATCAAAGTCAAGTTTCTCTGAAATACTACAGTGCCTTCACATCTGCTGTACAACATGTACACACACATCAAGTTTAACTTTTCCAAGGACATTGATGGGACTTCGAAGTCAAATCCCATTCAGAAGGTACACTCTGGACATGTATCGCAACTGTAGTGCTACACCGACCACACCAGACAAGATGTAAACAAGGGACAGTGGATAAGATTATACTAAATATATCTGTCGTTCTCTGCCACTGCTTTAATAGGAGCCACTATAAAGACATTGTTCAGAGTCACTGATTTTTTTCCTGTTGCATTTTCCTAACCTTGCCAATCTTTGAGACAGGTTTTATAGCAGTGAGTAGTTTATCTCTTCTGAAGAAGTAACAAAATGCCATGGCTTTCAGACCTCTTATCTCATAGACCCTTATCTTTTTACTTCAAATTGTACCTGGGGAAAGTATGAGGAGCCCATGAACACCCAGGAATTTAGCACATTATTAGTATTTTTTTAACCCAGAGGGCAAGCAACAAAACAGGCGAGCTGAGTGCTGTGAAGTGGCATGCTTAACTTTGTCTCCAGATCTCTGAATCTAGCACATTAAAGGATGGTGTTGCCATTTGATACCTGCTGCTGCTAAGAGAATGCATAATGATAAAACCACCAGCTAAGCTCTTACATTATTTTACAATCAGGCATCTCAAAAACTGTTTATCTGATCAGCACCAAATTCTGTCAGAGCGTTGACATGTGCATTTCTAAATAATTTCAGTATGTCAACCTGAATAGACACACAGAATAAGAAAGTTAATTATCTTTGACAACTTTGCCAGCTAATTTCCTATTTATATGTACCAAACTAGGGGCCTCTTTTATCCTTCCTTGTCACAAAGAGTTTATCAATCAAATCAAGGCCGAAAATTGGCTGCCAAGGCGGTCTGCCATACCAAAGGGGAGTTTATCTGTTTGAAATCTTCCCGACTACCTAATGACAGCAACATTGACATGAAACATAATAGGCACTGTTTTTTGTTGTTCCCTCTCTCTCCCTGCCCCCTTGCTTTTTCTGCTCGGAGCAGACATTGCCTCTATGGAAGACAGTGAAGCTCAGACTGGTCCCTCCCCTGCCCTCTCACAGCTCCCTGCTTCCTAAACATGCCTGCTCCTGGATGCAGCTGTCAGGACCGGGTTTCAGATACACACAGTTCACCTCTGGATTTGAGCTGACAGAACCTGCTCGTGTTAACTCCATCCTTGTCTCTGCCAATTCAAGCACATTTGTTGAGGAATATGAACAATGTTAAAGACTAGCCACTCTTGCTGACAGGCATTAGATGGCAGAGCTTTTGGTGCATGTTGTCACTACTTTTCCCTGACAGGCAGTTATGTTTTACTTTAATAGCCATATATCTCCCCTCAAGTTCCCTTTAACTGGGTGGAATTTTACAAGGATACCAAGAGGTTGTCACTTCATCAGTGCATGCCACTGTTATCCCTCATCGGGGAACACCCCCTTACGAGCATCATGTTAAAATGTGCTGCATCCCATGGCAAAGGTAACAGAGAACACCATGGTCCTTGCTGATACCTTGCTAGCATTTTCCTTCTCATCCTGGGTTTGGAAAGGCCAAGCAGTCAGGGTCTAGTAGTCAGCTGAACTGATACAGGCATTTTCTCTGGAGAAGTTATGCTGGTGGCAGCAAGATTCATCACACACAATGCTCCTAATCAATCAAGCCACCATTACCAGTTAAAAATAAATAAAGCCATAGATCTCTCTAAAAACATTGAATTGTTGCTTAGACAGTTACCACTCCTGGGCCAGACCACACAGAAGATTATTTATTATGTGAGGAAAAAGCAAAACATGGTGTCATTTGCCTTCTTGGAGACAGGGCCATTTCTTTTCTCTCCAATACACCATCTGGTGGAAGACACCCATTGCTCTGCCTTGCATTCATCCTGTACTCTGTAGATCCAGAGAAGACAAAATGCCTGCTCCAGTGCTCTCCCTTACCTCTGAGTGTCTAGGCAATTCTATATCAAGGCTGTTCTCCTTGAAGCGAGCCACAGAGAGTTAGAATCACACTTCTTTTAACACTCCACTAACTTCTGTCTTTAGAAATTGGCTTCTTTTCTAATTCCAACCTTCCATCCCAAAAGCTATCTCCTCATTCCATTCGTTTCAGAAAATGGTGGGCACTGCACTAGCCGATACCCCTGATTGTAGGAAGAGCAGCTGAGCTTGTATTCTTCGTGTAGATGAAGTAGACATTCAAGATAAGCACCCTACCCCTTATCAGATGAGGTCTCACAGAAGATATAAAGCAGCTGGAAAGAAATGTTTCATTCTAATGAGGTCTTGAAAGCAGATTATATGTTATATTATTACTTACTATCTAAAAGAAGACGTGAGAGGGGAAAAAATGACTGGCAGATTCTTTAATGTCACCCAAAGGCCTCAAGGGCCCAATTAACCAGGAAATATGTTTGGCTTTTGGACTACAGTTGCCCATTCCCTGGGGCTTCTGCAGCATGGGGGCTGGACATATGTTACTTGCTCACGCTCTAAGAAATTATATTTGCATAGAGAGTGATACCTGCTAGTCCAGAATTAAGATGTCAAGACCTTCACTCATTCAAATGCCAGCACTCTCAGCCGGAATGTGTCTGGAGAGGGCCCACAACCCATTCAAACAGCTCGGCTCATCACCTTTGCCATTCCCATGAGAGTCTGTGTGAAGATCCAGCTGTTTGGGTAACACAGTGGAATAGGAAATCAGAGAATGTGCATTCTACGCACTCCTCTTTTATCACTGAAGAGTACAAAGTGACTCCCCAATAACTCAGGTCATAAGAAAAAAAGATTTCACAAACTCATTAAACTGATGTAAAGTCCTCTCCAGGCCTGCTGAGTCAGTGGAGAAACCTCTTCCACTTTTGAAACCAAAGACAAAACTATTTGGATATTTCTCCCCAGGTATACAAGCCAGGAATGGCTTTAAGCTGCTAAAGCTGGTCTGGTTTCTTTGCAAACAGTCAACATCAACTTAAAGGTTTATGAGTCTTTCTCACCTGGCTTTCTTATCTTTCCTGTCCAGAAGCTATAGAAGTTTTCAAAAGTGCCAGACAACCTAGTCATTTTAGCACCACTGAAGGACCAACTTGTATTCACAGAAAATACTCCAGCAGCCGAGTGATACCTGTCCACAATTTATTCTGGGATGCACAGATTAACCTTTCTTCTGTTGCTTGTCCCAAGGAACATGCACTTCAAATGGTAAAACCCAGTGACTGTTGGACTACTTTGACTGACAGAGGCATCAGAGCAAATCCCTATCACAGGCTTCCACTGCCTGCAGAAGGCCATTTTTTGGGAGGAGTGGCTCCAGGCCAAACCTATACACAGATATGCACATTCAGACATATTCAGTGTGCTCCGGGATACTTCTAGGGACAGATCTCACACTAGCTCCAGCAGCAGAAAATATGGCTCATGACACAGATAGGAGAGTGATGGTGTGGACTAATGTTGTCTGTACAACGGCTACTATTTTTATTTCACATTTTCTGGAAGATGAAGACTCAGAAATATTCTTAAATATGGAGCAAAATGACAGTGCTCAGACCCTAGAGAACTATCCTCAATGATTAATATCCTGCTGGCAGTAGCCTTGTTAGTGCTGTGATGGGCTCCTTATAGTTAGTGAAGGATCACTAAATTTCATCCAATGCACCCACAAGTCACCACACAGGAAAACTTGGAAAACAAAGTTCTCATCACTCCACTGTAGTAATAAAGCTACAGCAGCAATAGTGCAAGATCTCACATACCACAGAACCAATTCTCAGCAGTGAACTTATATAAAAAGGAGGAGATTACTTCTGGATGCTGCCTTTGCCGAGACTCCCAGCACACGCTGTTGGTGATGCAGATGCTTATCCGGTAGAAGCTGGGCAGAGATCAGCAATTCATTTCACATTAGCCGGTATTGAACATCAGTCATTACAACCAGCACAGTCCAGATTTGAGCCAGTGACCTAAGGGTGAAAGGCTGCAGCTTCCCAAGCCAGTAATCATTACATTTTGACACAACCAATTATTCAAAAACAGTCACTCAGAGCTCAATTAAAATTTCGGTAACTTAACCTGTTCTTTGCTTCTCCTTTGTTTCCCATGCATGGCATTCCCCGGCTTTAATAAACAGAACACTTTGTCACTGCACTATATAATTCTGCATTCAAACTGTCAGGACCTACCGTAGTCACCTCTGTCACTGTCTCTACCAATCCCAATGCACTCACTCACGTCTGTGAAGAGTATTAAAGTGCTCTTCCTGACAGACACTTTGATAACATCGCCAAGCACATGCATTGAGACAAATTCCTTCTGACAGCATTCACTCAACAAGCTGAAAACTAAAGAGGTATACGGGTTTGTTTTAGTTACCTTGCTTGTGTGATAGATATTATAATTAACTCTCTGTCTAATACTGGGAAGCTATTGTTAAGTTTTACGGCCTTTGAAGATTCACATTTGTAAGAGCAAACCACTCAAATGAACACATTTAGCAATGACTGCATTTTTCAGTGATTTGTTAATGTTGCCAAACAGCAGCACTGAATATTTATAGAGTTTCTGTTAAAAAATTACACATATCATTGCTTGTTGCTGCTTTGATCTAGAATTTATTGTCTATGAAGTAAAAAAAGACAGACCCTGCCACACACCTCCTCTCTTTTGTACACCTCCCAGTGTATGTTGGCTGCTTAAGACATTGTTTAGAGGCAGCTCATCTCAGACTCCAGTACAAACCTAATTAAATTAATGCAACTCCTGGACAACACAGAATCATTATTGCTGCAACCATTCTAACATTTATCACACCCACAGAGTCATCCATCAGAAACTAAATGCTTAGTCTCCAACTCTGTGTAATGGCTCCAGTTACATTCTTTTTTCCCCAGCAAGAGCAAATTATTACAGATGGAACCTACAATGATGTGTTCACCTTTTGTATTACCAGCAGAGTCTGCAATGCAGTTTAACAGTCAGTACTACTGCCCTGAGAGTTTCCTGCCAAAGCAAACACCTCTAGAGACCTTTGGGAATGGTGAAGAATATGGACTGACACCAGTTCCTTGGGACGCTACCAAAGGTGAGCTGCATGGCTGGGTAAATTACTAGCTGCTTCAGAGACAGCCTAAGCTCTCAACATCACTGTGTTCTGCAGTAAAAAACTGGTAGGGAGGAAGTGAAAAAAGCAGCTAGTAAGAGTGCAGAAGTTTATATCAAAATAGGTCTCTGTTTAGAGCTGCTTGGACTTCCATCAATTTAGAGTCCCTCAGACACTCCTACCATTTGCAATACCATGGATGTCACCTTTGCATTTGGCCCAAGAGGTAACTTTCTAACAGGTTCATGGGTTTCTCTGTTCTGTGAGAATGCACAGGGATAACAGCAATTGCTTTTCACGCTGTTACCTTTCTGAAATGGGCCCTGAGGATAATGTCTCTGATGGAAAAAACTAAAACAATTCCCTTTACTCACACTGACACTGCCATATCCATTGCCTGAACTGCTGCTCCTCCTGTTTCTCCTTGGAACATGGATGAAATCGATCATTCTGGATTTCTACCTGCCAGGAAAATGATAGTGAACTAACTAAAATGGCTCCAACCTTCCCTGATGCCCCAAGCAGCACACACAGGTCCCAGCATTTCAGAGGTCCTGCCTACTACCCCTGCTTTGCTGCACTATGCGCAGACCAGTGGAATCTTGCTCTTTAAGGCAGCCACAAAGTGCTCAGCAACCACAGCATTCCTGACTCCATGCTGCAGAACTCACTGGTCAGCAGGATGTGACGAAAGGAGCTCGGCAACTTCAGTTCTGTGAGTCTGAAAATAAATGAACTGCAGCTAGAATTTACTCCCCACTCCCAGTTCCACCCTCTTCGTTACCATTCTGGGTCTTTGCCACAGTGAACTTCTCAATACTCTTGTCTTCATTAGCTCTGCAGGCTACCTAAGTTTTTTAATAGCCACAGTGACAAAAACAAAGACGCGACCAGCCTGCCTCAGGGAGATGAGAGTCTGGCATTTTAAACAATTTGACCGCACACGGCATATGTTTCCTATACAGCTACTTCAGACTGTGAATAGAAAGGATAATTTTTCTGAACTGCCTTCACAAAAACAGTTATTTAAATTATCTTCCTTCTTTTATTACAATGATTTTTTGTTTAATCTTGAGATTGATTTTACGTGAAAACCTGTCACTACCCTTTTAGCAGAAAGCAATAGATGAGGCTTTGTCTTAATAATTATTGTAGTTCCCTAGGCTGTCTTAAGCACAGACAATAGCATTGTTCTGATGAAATCTAACCAAAGATTGATTGAGCTGGGTCCTCCAGTCTTGCGTTCTAGGTAGGTGAGGCACTGCCATTCTAATCAGAAATGTGGCACTGGAGCTGAGTATACCTTATTACCACAGTAAACAATGTGTTCATGCTTTCACTCAGAAACATTTCTTTTAGGATTTATCCTGTAACTTGTCCATAAGGATCTCCTTGAAGTTTCGTGGAGAAGTTGAAAAGAACACGATTTTAAACCATAATAATAAAAAAACATTTCAGCTTCTTTAAACTACAAGAGTATTATGAAAACACAAGTTAAGCAGTTTATGAAGCTTAGATTTTTAAAACTGTTCTGGGGTATTGGTATAATACTTCAAGAAAGTTCTTCTTTCAGTGCACATTTCTGCAAAATGCAGAACAATACCTGCTTAAATTCATATCTACCCAGGAGACCAGAGCATCTCTGAATTGCTTGTCTGCTTTATCATGCAAATTTTTATTTATCCTAAAACATTCTCAGGGATAAATAATATACAGTTTAAATTTATATATTGTACTTTAAATATATGTGCAATGTTTGAGAGAATAAAGATTGAGGATTAAGTTTTCTGGGCCAGTGTAAACTGAGAGACTTCATTCGCTCCAATAGCTTTTTTCAGATGTACAGTAGTATCTCAAAGATAGAACTGAGGATTCTTTACAGATTATGGCCTGAGATAGATGTGTTCATTATATCTTTTTTGGGATACAATTTATGGATTCAGCCTAAGTATGCTACATTAAAACTTGATGTTCTCAACTGTCCTTAGCCTCAGAAATAACTGGAGCCATGACCAACAGCTGTCTGTTTCCCAACACAATTTTACACACAGGGATGTCTCCTGACATGAGGAGATTCCTTGCTTGGAGCCTATGAATGATCCAGCTACAGCCTCTTTGAGCTGAAAGGCACAGGGGAGACATAATTCAATGAAATGCTACCTAAAGGGCTTGTTTGGGCATGCAACCCCCCTCAGCATTTGTTCACTTCACTCAGTATATAGTCATTTCCAGAGACGCTGCTGTAGATGTCTAGAATTACCTGCTGGATCTCCTGCTTTCACCTCACACATAAAGAGAGAATTTTCTTTGCTGTTGACATATTATTTTTATAAGATAGTAAGATGTACATGTTAAATTACTAGATCTAATTTAAACTGGTGAATGCAATCACTTGCATGCCAACTTGTGACTTGATTTCTTTCTGGATATCCTTGCCCCTTGACCAGATCTGCAGTAGATCGTTTTTTTTCCAACATTTGTAAAACAATTTATCTTACTGCTTCTTTACTTTCCAGTGCCACAGCTGATCTGGGAGACACTGGGATTCTTGCTGGCTTTGGGATCATTTCTAATTCTTTCTTTTTTTTTTATAGATATTAACTTCTGTAACACTGGCCAGTGTTGCCTGGCTCTCCTGGTTGTTAGCCGAGCCACTTCTCAATTACTAGATAATATTATTCACTACTAGATAAGGGGAGGTTTCTTTGTTTCAGATTACTGCATGGTACAGAACAAGTTTATGAAGGATTTAATGAACAAGGTGCCTACTGGCTGAGAAATAAGCTGGCAGCCCATGATGTTTATGATCAACAGAGATGAACTCAAGAGGTGCCTGTGAAGTCTCCTCTTAAAATCTATGATGATTTTTGATGACTTCGTACCACTTTCTCCAACAGTGAAAATATGACCAGCTCAGGTTCAGCAGGTCAAACATTAGTCTAGCCTTATTTAGTTTGCCTTTGATTTGACCTTCCTAGCAACTCAAGCAATCATTTCTTCCTTACATACTTTCTCCTCTGTTGAGAGGAATTAAGAGTTTTGGTTTAGCTTTTGCAGCTGATGCTACCCAAACTTCAGAAAAACTGCCTGCTTCCCTGAGGTTCAAATGGGTGGTAAAGGTGTTATTGCACATGCTAATGGTAGAGCTTCATCAGTTCTGAGCAGCTTTCTAGCACATTCAATTTCAAACTGAAACCATTTGCCACCAATGTCTCACAGTGAATTAAAAGACCAAGGACATCTTGAACTCTACATATAGATGATAGGAACATTCATTTGTTCTCTTGCCTATTAGGGCTACATTTCTATGAATTCATTATGAGATTAAATGGTATTTTCATATTTGGAAAGCAGAGCAGATATTATACAAAAGCCAGGGCACATTTTATATGTGACCATTAGGTTAAGTCAAATGACATTAACCAAAACAGAGTGGATCTGTATAATTAATCCCCACTATCATAAGTAAGTTTAAACAAAATTCATGTAAGAGAATTTATAACTGATTGAATGAGAAGTTCTACATTTCCTTCTGTTAGTAACAATACCATTAATTTAAAAAATCTAGATGTTCTCAGCAACTCTGTAACAATCGTTTGGGGAAAATTGTATATTCTTTTTGACCATGCAAAAAGTGTATTTTAAACACAGATTTTATTTTACACTACAGCACCTATTTCAGGAAAATGTACACATATTGCAATATGCCCAATTAAATGAGACGTAAATGGGCTGCAGGTTCACCTTTAATTTTGTACCGATTGAGCGACCAAGAATACAGAAATTTGGGACAGACCTCCAGGGAAACAATAGACTAAAGCAGGAATAAGGAACCCAAAAGATTGTACCCTCCTAACAGCATATCATTGCCAAGCTGAGTCCTATGCATGGTACATACACAGTCCTCCCATTTCCAGTGTCTCATTTGCTGTAATAAAGGACAAACCCAGTATCTTTTCTAAGTAATTCTGTTTCCTGCTGCTGAGTCAAATATCATCTTGCTGTCTGCCAGAAAGGATCTGTTACACGCAGAGCCACTCTATTCTGTAGTTTAGCTTCTATCTTTATGCCCTATTGCTACATAGGTATAATAATTATATAATTTAACTATAATTATATCATTATATACAGAGTTTATATAATCCTTAACAGAGTTCATTGTTAGAAGATCTTCATATTTCTCAGCTGCTTCTTTTTAATCCACTGTTCATAGGTGGATCCCTCTGTAATCCCCTTCAAATTATACTAGACTTCACAATTTTAAAGTACTCTCTAAGCAGAAATCTAGTAAGTTCACATGCTGCAGAAAACTCACACAATCAATAGCCTAAGTATTTTTATGGAGATGTAGGATTCCTCAAGTCCAAATGCACAGGCTTTTTTTCCTGTCTCCTAAACGCAGCTCTAGAGGCAAAGGGAATGGAAAATAGATATCAAACTAGTTGGAAAGCCACACAGAACAGAGAAGCACCTTGGACAATGTTTGTGAAGTAGCTCAGGTACTTACTTGTTTGCTTGAAACAGTCTCCCAAGCAGCTTCTCACTAAGGCAATATTTTAAACTCACTGCAACCTTTGGAACAAAAGAGTTTTCTTTTTCAATAATAATAATAATAACCAACAGCAATAAACACCACAGGTCAGCATCCTAACTCCCATAAGAACAACACAAAATACAACACTGAAATCTGACATTGGGAACATTTCAGCTGCTGGAAGTCAGAAGAGTTCTATATCCTCCAAGAGAGTTGCACTGATTTTTATCACCTAAGAATCTGACCGTTGTAACACAGTATACACAAAGGAAATCTAACATTATATCAGATAACTGGTTAACCAGCCCTTTGCTTTTCTCGGTCTCCTGACTCCTCAATTGCTGCAAGCAATTAAGTGCCCACCACTTGTTTGAACAACCAAACCAAAATAATTACAAATGCATGTTGCACTACAACAATTGCATATTAACAAAGGCTTGGGGCCAATTAATCATTATACCATCAATATCTAATTTGCATAAAACTATTCTCTTTAAAGACTCCATGTTTGGGGTGACAGGGTTACCTCATTGATTATGCAAATTCCCCATCAAGCTTTGCAGAAGCAGTCAAAAGAAATAAAAAGGCTTGTCTGTTTGCAGCCAACATTCTACAGGCACAACGCAAGACAAAATTGGGGGATGAAAGCAGGAAAGAAGGAAAGAAAAAAGAAAGGAAGCAAGAAAGAGAAAAGCAACAACATAGACTTCAGTGTTAAAAGGCTGGGGCACAGTTCAGACTTTGAAGCATAAGGCTGTAAAGAAACCAAATCCAGGGTACCTCAATGAATGCAGCAGTGGTGGATTGACTTCTTTACAACCATGCGATGTCACAAACCCTAGTATCAAAATCATTTTCCATTTTACCTAGAGCTTCCTTAAAGGCAAATCCTCACAGTAGATATATGCTATATGAGACAAATGTATACCTCATGTAAGGCAAACCGAAGTCCTACAGATGAAATGATGTATTCCCCATGATCTGGGACATTCATTTGCCTGAAGATTTTCTCTGGAAGAGCACTACCTTCTTAAATTATCAATTTTCCCCTTGAATCTTATGCAGAATTCTCACACTGACTGTGGGCAACAATTGTAATTATAATGCTTTCCACTTGCACAACTAGGCTGTGAAATAAACAGGCCATGAGCTCTGACCACTTCTGCCTGGCTCTGCAGCAAAAGCCAAGGGATCTGTTGTGCTGCAACATACAAAACAGATTCTCCAAAGTCATGGCCATGGTACAGCTCGGTGTCACCAGTTAGCTGCTGGGGTAAGGCAAAAGGAGCAAAGGACTTCCTGCATCTGAGCTCCATTTTTGAGGTGATACAGGGCAAGTCAGATTTGCTTTCTTTCATCCAGGCCTGTGCAAAGAGGGAAGTACAGTATAGAATTCTTTTAGGAATCTTTTTTGCTTCAGAGACTGGGAACTGGAATAAGCAGGCTTCCTACAGGATAATTAAACCCCTTTCTTATGATCAGAGAAAGGCACAGCAGGCAGATTCATCTTTCCCCGGAGTTAGAGAACAAGCCTCTAACATGGAAACAAAAAAAGCTCTCATCTCTGACAGCCAGGATTCACTGCGGACTCTTGGTTTTAGTGCTGCAGTGTGGTAGACAGCAAGACATAAACCAATTTGACCAGGTTTCGCTCTATCCAAAGTACATATACCTACAGAAGAGGCCAAATATTTGGAAATCCAAAATAACAAGAGTCCAAGCAACGAGGCCACTGAGAAGGGAAAGCAGAAGACTTCCCACAGCAAGTACTGCAGAAAAAGTACCAGGGTAGCACATAGTATACCTGCAACATACTTCAAGCTCTGTTCTCCATGGAGGGCTTTTCAACACTGAAATGGGGGACAAGGTGAAGAGAAGGGAGTTTAAAGTGCAAGCTGAACTCTCTGCTCCAAAAAGCACACTATGCTGATTCAAAAAAAACATTTTCAAAAATGCCTGTGGGTAAATTTGAGCTGCCCACAGCTCCCCAGGGGCAGTCGAACTTGCTGTCGAGCCATTTATGTGGATTTCAGTCAAATTCTAATTTTAGTGTTCATTAAACATGGGTAATTCCCAAGCCAATCCCTGCATCACCTAGTATACATAATACCTCTACAATATAGGTCATCCTAGCTTAGAAAACACACACAGACATCAAAGTGCAACCATTTCATTATAAGTATTAACTTTATAAATAATTATGAACTTCTTAATTCTTTACAAGATGCTGTATAATCACAAATGTTTAAATAACATCAAAATAGGAAGAAGTGTGGGTGGTTAAGGTACATAGATAAACATGTAAACAGCCCACCCACACATGTGTATTAAAGAAAGAAGAGAGGTCTAAATATACATCTGTCTGCCTACCTGAGGCAGAAGAAGGGATGTTTTCCTGAAATGTAAGCTGCTGAGGAGAAAGCCTGGTTTCTGTTTCAACCAAAAGACAGCATCAAAATCTGCTGTCCTGATATGTGTCGTTCCCTCCGTTCTCTATACAGCTCTTCCGTAGAGCCAGGTCATAACCAGGCAGCATGCTGGTTTCAGGTTTCTTCAAGATCATATGGTTGGAGTAGGATGAAGTAGCAAGGTATCCTGCATCAAAGTTTAGTGCTCCTAGACCCCTGGCAGTGTTCAAGGCCAGACTGGATGGGGCTTGGAGCAACCTGGTCTAGTGGAAGGTGTCACTGCCTGTGGCAGGGGGTTGGAAATGGATGAGCTATAACGTTCCTTCCAATCCAAACTACTCTGTGACTCTGATTCTGTGGAAGCTCTCCACAGAACTGTATGAGGTACAGTCATATTCTTCCTTTTCCATTCTCCTTACCATCTCCAGCTCTGTGACACTGAGGATGCAGGGCAGATAATCCACTCCATCTCTTTGGCAAAGTGTAACACTTCTTTTGTCTGTCACAAAAGAAGCACATGTTTATACTTACTTTTTGTGTGCTGCAACTGAGGCTTGAGAGTGACTTACACTTTCAGAGGCTCCCTGGAACTTCAGTGAACAGGTTGAGCACTGTTACTGGAGAGGGGATCATTCCATGGCTCTACAGAAACAAAGTAGAAAGGATAGTTCAGCACTGTGCTAGATTATGCCAGAACTCATAAAATAATTAAAACTGGACAATTACGTTGAACCAGACAACTCTGACATGCAAAGCAAGAAAGTAACACCAGAAGTAAAGACTGTACTCAACCCTGGAAGAGGATATGCTTCCCAAAGGACACAGATGCAGCATTTAGTATCAAATACTACTACGTCAGAAGCACAGACACCTCCAGTGAACTCCAGAGAACTCAAAAGATGCCCTGGCGAAGCCAGACAGAGGCTGGGCTAGGAACAAAAGGGTCTCAGAACGATAACGCAATTCATCCCATTTTTTGACAACTTCAAAGAGGGCCCAAAGAGCACCCGCAGGGCTCAACTGCCTTGCCCTCAGCTGCTGCTCTGGCTGTGTTCCACCAGAGGAGGTGGTTGTAGAGTCCAGCCTGGCTGGACACACATTTAGAGTCACTCTGCATTGTCTGGTGCACACATACGGCCCAGGTGACTGCTTCGGATGACCCCAAAGAGAAGCCTCCTTTGAAATAACTCTCTACAAGAATCATTTATTGTTTCCTTTGAGCAGCATCTGTTACTAATCTAATAGCAGCATTTTAAATATGCACCCTTACAGAGAATTAATGTTGAGAAAGTGGATTAAATGTAGTTTGACTGCTTCATTTTATCAGCTCCATAGCTAATGTTGTTTATGGGCTGTTGGCTTTTTATTAATTTATATTGATTTTAAGTGCTCAGAAAAGCAAATCCTGATAGAATGAGCTCAAGCTAGGCAAAGTACTGTTCAGCAGTAGGCACACATCCCCACACAGCCCTGCCAGGGGAACTCATTTGCAGCAAGCAACATACCTACTACTCTGTGCCAGGTCCCCTCTCATGAGCCTGTTTCCCAAGCCAAAGCATACTCGACTTTTCCACAAGGTGAGCCAGGAGTATCCTAGATCAAGCTGGGGTTATCCTGCTTCTCTTAGTCCTGGTCTAACCTAAGAGTGTTTTTAATGTTGCTTGCAAGAACCCAACATAGAAATCAAGAAGTCTCTATTTGAGAATAAAAAACAATGGCTATTGCAAGAAAATGGAAGAAAAATAGAAAATTCCTGATCAAGGAGCTGCCTCTTCCATTGACAAAACTTCTGCACTGATCAGGCAGTGAACAAGTAGCAATTTATACAGAAACCCTAGAGTTGCACAGTTCATGGGCAACTGCTTTTCTATCACCTAGAAACAAACTCAGACCTTCAATCTATCCTCTCCCTCCAGTGCTTTACAGTTTATACAATTATACCACCTCGCCATTCCCAGGCAATTCAGGGTAAATGAGGCTAATCACTGCTGCTCAGTACAGCTGACTTTTATCCCTTCTGCAATCTTACTTAGGAAATTGCTGTGGGATTGATTATTTGGGATGTGATTTCAACCCCTCACACTCCTTGCTAGGTCACATGTTGTGGTTTATTTATATCTATCTCAGTCGTCCTAAGGACAAGTGGAAATTTGTCAGTCACCATCCTAGGGCATTCAGACAGAGTAAGAGTTGAGCAAAATGGAAAGGACATCTTTAGATTTCTTTCTGTCCTGGCCCTTCACTTGCCCAGGCTCTGGCTGCTTTTGTGAAGTTACTGGCTAAACCAATCTTGCACTTACAGTAGTAGAAAGAACGCAAACAGGAAGTTGCGATTGATAGGGGGAGCATCAATTATTAGCTCTGAAGGACACAGTTAGGAAAGAAGGAGTCTGGGTAAAATGGAGAGAAAGGGAAAAGCAGCTATTTATGAATGCTAAGTGTGCATAAATAAAACAGAAAACAGGGGTGGAAAAAGGAAGAGTATTTAAAACTATAGATAAAAGTTAGAAATTAAGAACTGTAGAAAACTGATAAGAGAGATAAAAGGATATAGGGGTCAGCAGAATTAACAGCAATAAGAATTTCTTTAGCATATTAAAAACACACGAAATCCTAAGAATGAAACGGAATGCCAAGAAGGGTAGATATGTTCACCAACAGTAATAAGCTTTGTTCAACACTGCAAGAGGCAGAAACATTGGCAAATTGACAAATATTAACAAAATATCCCTTGCAAAGTGCTGAAAAAACATGTAAGTTGGGCACAGCTGTATGTGTTGCAATGTCACCTTCCACATGAGAAGAGACAGGCTGGTTTTAAACAGTTCTCCTCAAATATGGTATGTAGTGATCTTTTCAGACTAAAGCCTTCACAGAAACACCACTTTATTAATCTGTATGAAACCTACCACCATCCAAAACAAGTGCTAAAGGGAATGCTATCACAGCTATAAAATAAATTTGAGCCGATATTAACAGAACACATGAAAAATAAATCCATTAGGAAATCCAGAGTATCTTTCTGATCCAGTTCTGTGACTACAACCAGTTTATTTTGTCTCTTGGTTTTTCAGTTTGTAAAAGGAGAAAAATAAACATCCCTATCTAAAAAGCTTCTAAAGTTAAGGAATGATTTGAGATGCTCTAAGATTGGCACTTTAAGAGTATTATGCATGATGCTATGCATTATCTAAACCACCTTGCTCAGGGAAGAAAGATTTACACATCACATACAAGTACCACACATGTTTCACAGCACTTCAAGGACATAGGAAGAGTAGGGGGAAAAGATCCATTGAAGCCATTTTGATATTCCAGAGAGAATGCCCTGCAGCTCCTGACTGTCAGTGAGACCTGGGAATCTCCATCCCTTTGAAAAGCTCAGCTTAAATACTTCTTGGGTTTTTCCCATTTAATCCTTCACAGAAATTAATAAATACCTCACTTTAGTTCCTATCATCTCTGCTTCCCTCTCTTGCTGGCAGCCCAATACTGAATTCATTAAGTTTCATTAAAATATACATCTGGTTCCTGCTTTTATAAGGCTATGAAATTGGTGGGCCTTTGCAGAGCAAAATTGGCTGCTCCATTTAATACTGCCTTTCTGGCATAGGGACACTAAATGCAAGTTAAAGATCCCCCTTACTCAACTGACAGTCAGGGGGTTCCTGTGGTATAAGCACTCATTCAATTGAAGATCATGGAAGATTAAGGTTGGCTCAATGATGACAAGGTTTGGCACTCTGGTACATGCAACACTAGAAAACTACAATTCCCATAAGACACCCTGGCAGTCAGGGTAGAAAAAGATTACGTGTCAATGGGACCCAAAACGTAATTTGGTTCTAAATACCACAAACGCAAAGAAGTCCAAGTGGAAACAAAATACTTCATTTGCTTTCCCCAATGAAGGATGAATATTTTCATGACAATAATGAAATTTCCTCTCAGAAAATTCCATTAATCATGTTTTCTATTAAAAAAAAAAAAATAATAAAAATTTAGAAAAATCTGCGGTAGAAAGTTCCAGCAGTAATTGGATGTCTCGGGGGATACTCCAAGCCTAGTCTGGTTTCACTCTTAAACACACAGAACTGAAATGAACCGCATTAACACAGACAATTGTTCCTTGTGGCAGATCCAAAATACATAATTTTGACTTGGGAAAGATCCTGCTAGAGTAGGTTCACATGCACTTGGCATTCCATCTCCAGGACACAAGGAAGTGATGTGTCTTTCTTTCTTTCTCTGAAACCCAGCAGCTGGGGGTCTCACCTTGAGTGTGGAAAATACAGGTTTAATTCCCACCCCTGTGAAAGTCACAGTAAAAATTCATCTG
The DNA here is from genome assembly GCA_025447955.1 of Psilopsiagon aurifrons. Lineage (NCBI taxonomy): Eukaryota > Metazoa > Chordata > Aves > Psittaciformes > Psittacidae > Psilopsiagon > Psilopsiagon aurifrons. The sequence continues at coordinate 46,845 of JAOEHY010043120.1, read as the reverse complement.
AGAAGTCACTGTGAACTGTTGGGCACTCACCGGCTATGGACTGTCAGAATCTCCTTTTTAATGCTGATGAAATAATTCCACTTATTCAAAACAGCAACTGTATTGTGCATAAATCTGCACAGCACTTGTGTAAGGCACATGTGCAGATCCCACTGTAAAGTGAGGGTGAAATGCGTGAATGCTGAAATCTTATTCTACTTCACACCTGTAATGCAAAGGAAACTTAGAAAATTATTCTTACCCTGAAAATACAGAGATTTCTACCACCTTTTTAAAAATAAGCACTTAACCTTCTTGGCAAAGGCTAAAAAATCCCCAACCAGCACAACCCCACTGTAAACATAGACATGCTGCCACCTAAATCTCACTAACTTCTCCTTTGAGTCAGAAAAAGTCATGCCTTTGCCATCCCCATTCAGAAGTTTCTGTACCTTAACAGCAGCTATTTTCCACCTCCTGTGACCTTGAGAAGCGCTGTTCCCGCCAGGCATGCCAATAGTTGTAAAACAGGGAGTGCACTAGGAAATGGATATGGATAGAGTGAAAGTGATTCTGTTGTCCTTTCACACACCCTCTGTGAGATGTTGAATGTGTTTGAATGTGATCCATCACGACATTGATCCCTTGGGGAAGTGGAGATGTGTAAGGAAACTTCAAGTGCTTTCTAGCCAGATCTATCTACAGGAGGATGCACTGAGCAGTATAGTAAGTAGATACATATATTATCTATAGTCCCATGTCATAGGACAAGTCACAGCAGAGGTGAGGAGAAATCAGATGTGTTCTGGGGCTCTGGAGGTTATACGTTCACTTGAAACAATTTCTCCTTGAAAAGTAACAAGCAAGCTGCTCTCTGTTGTGGTCTCTTCAGCTACTCTGTGCTAAACTCAGCTGAAGGAAAAAGGGAATGCAGGACAGAACAATAATTTTTAACAGAACATTTTACAAGGAAACACTGCGGAGATGGTATTCTATTTTAAAGCTGCCAAACTCCATAATTAAAAGAAAAATGCACACTTAACTATAAGAATTTTCTGCTTATGTTTAAGACCCAAAGAATTAAATCAAAATCCTTAAAAGCCATTGCTAAATGAAGGAAACACATGAGCTGGCCCTAGCAGTGAAGTCTGTCACCAACACAGGCTTTATCCAGCTTAAGCCACTTCATTCTTTGATCATAAAGAGTGGCTTGAGTGGGTTTATTTTAGAAGGCTGGCAAGTGTCTCAGCTAGGACAGCTGCATGCTCAGAGCTCATCTCTAAGGGTAATCCTGCTTCCCCCTTTTTCCAGACTCCAGGGCCTGATCTTGCAGTGGTCCTGCCAAGGACCAGGAGTTACATTCTGGTCAGTGGGGCTAAGCACAGCAGTAGACATCACAGGCTCTGGGCTAGTTCAGAAGGTCACCGCAAGAAGCAGCATACAGGAAGAGTGAGCTACAGTTTTCCCTCATTGACTTCAACCCTCACCTCCCAGGACCCACTATGAGACTTCAGAACATGCCAATCCAGGAAGATGCTGGAGAAAGGAACTTCCAAAGGCACTGCCTCAGCTGCACAGTGTTCACCTCTGTTCTCAGTCCTGAATTGTGCACTGCTGACCATCCTCAGACTTGCTGCACATGGCTCCCATGAGGCCAGAGCTGGTGAAAGCCACTGCTGCTACACTGCCAGCAGTAGGCACAGAGCAATGGAAGGTCTAAAGAGCTTCTCACTTGACTATAGGTCAGGTTTAAGGCTCAGCAATCCATCCCAGTAGCACGCCATATCTCAGAGCATAGCCTTAACTGGATTAGCCCAGAGCACTGGGTTAAGGTGCAGAATCAGATTTAGTTGTCACTAATTGCATTACAAGACCAAGGACCAAAGCCTTCTAAAGCCTACTTTCTCTCTTATCCACCATGATCTGCCCTGTGGACTGGAGGGAATTGGAGGAGCCCTAACACCTAACCCTCAGAAATCAACAGCAAACCCTTTGCAATCTTAATGGTGACAGATTAGGGCATCTCTAACTAGGAAGTGCTTGCAGAATCACACTTGCATTTAACTTCTGTTTTCTAAGGAGGGAGTTACTGAACATGAAACTAAGAATTCTGCATAGATGCTTTGTGTGCTTATTTTGACCAGGATTGACTTTTTGCAGTGGCTCTTACTGCTGGTGATAGAGGTCTTCAGTGATGGTGTTTTGGATTTTATTCAGATCTAAATTTGATTGGCTAATTCATCAGTTTGGTTTCTAAAGAACCTGAGTACCAATGGAGCCCCTAATCATGAGAAATGTGATGCTGCTCTTTGATTATCAACTGGGATCTCCAAGGTCTTTTGGCCTACAAAGCCACAGTTTCTCAAAATATACAGCAACTAATATTTCATTTCATCTGGCAGAGCTCCATAAAATGGTTTGGACCTTACACTGCACTTAAACCCTTTGATAAACAGACTGTATAGATTGAACAGATGGTGGTTCAGGAGTTCAAAATGCTCAGGTTTCCAGCGGAACATACAATAACCTGTAGGCAGAAGCAGAATAACATCTGAACAGGTTGGAACTATGTCTAGGGTGGTCCGTTCTACTTGTTTAATGCTGGGGGGGGAGCTGGTCTGAAACAGTAACGTAAGAGCGGTTAGGATAAGATAATGCTACGGGAGAAAGCATCCAGCCATGTACTGTTGTAGGCACCTGCATCATTGCATAGCCCTTTTTACAAGCCAGCCTAGTTCCATCACGACAGTAGTTGGCTGTTGTGCCCCCATTACTTCATTTGGAAGGCTGAACAGAAATGTAATTGCTCTAAGGGACATATACAGACATTTAATCTAACTTTTAAGATCACTTACAAAGAAATTGAAGCTTTAACCTACCCTCTTTACCTTTCAAAGGGAGATGCCTCTGGGAAGTCAGAGCCATGTGTGGAAAGCCAAGAGCAGACTGGCTTTTGAGACAATGTGCAAAGCTAGAAAAGCAGATTCTGCAGGCCGCCACTGCTGGGTGTGCAGGGTGTGAGCCATGGCTCCTCACGGAGCCTACAACTCTACTGCTTCCAAGAGCACAGAGTTCAAATGGATTCCCATTGGTGAGATCTGCAGGACCCACTTCAAGCGCGTTCCTCCAGTGTTTTCCCTTTCCAGGATATAAATGACTTCATGGAAAACATGACCGGATGGGCAGAAAAGGAGATGCTGACCTAGCCATTCCTGTGCTCGAGTTACATTTTCCTCTTTGGATTCTGATGCCCAAGACCAAGCTTCTCCTGTAGAAAACTGCTATGTGTAGCTTCAGGAGCTGCTAATTTCCAACTAGAACAGTTGAAAACCATGCACAAGGCTGGACAGTTTGATCCTATAATCCCTCACACCCTTGAGCTGTCTTTGTTAAGTCAATGGACATACTTACCTTGGTTACATGAAGACAGAATACCAGTGCTGAATGGAACTTAGTGGTAGCAGTTGCAAAGGAGAAGGACAACAAAGAACTTCTCATATGCCAAATACTAAACCTTCCATTTGCACGAATATTTTTCCTCCTTACAGGGCTGGATTTTTGACTAGCAGTTAAAGCAGTTATAGTGCCCAACAGAAAAGCAGGAGTTCAGGCACCACATCACCATAATATAAAAAATATTAACTCAGGCTTAGTAACTGTACAATTTCCTGGTGTTCTTCTTTTAACAATGGGAAGGAAGAGAAAGATCTATGTCAAACATGCACATCTAATGAGTCCCATGACCTGATCTGGGAAAGACTCATCAGGATGCTGAAAGAAGCCAGACCTGAGGTGCTCTAGAGAGATCTGCTCCTTAAGAGTTGAATTTACTATCATCTGGTGAGGTGTCCCAAAATAAAATGCCAAATCATATATAACTTCTGAAAACAGAAGCTTTCTTTGATATTCTGGCATCTCTCACACATCTGATATTCTCTATTAATTAAGTCCTCAGTGAAGCCTAGAGCATCAGCATCTAATGGCTGGTGCATAAGTACCAGTGATCTGGTCTCTGCTTCCACTCTGGTACCAGTCTCTGCTACAACTTTGGACACCAGCCTAAGTAGAAATACTGGAGTGGGCCTCTGATAAATAAATAAAATGCCTTGTTTCTGGTAGTCTTTCTTTCTCTCCTTAAATTAGCTAATATGAAAGCCAGGCTTTTTGTTTTTTCTATTAAAAAGAAAAAAAAAAAAAAAAAGAACCAAAAGAAGCAGGGAAAATGAATATTTCCAGAAATTAAATGGCAAGTTGTGTTATTTTTAGGGGGTTAGATGACAGGAGGCATCACATTTGAAAGTACTCACTTGATCAAAGAGCCCTAAAAGGATTCAGCAGCACTGAGAACTATATATCAAATAGGATTATGACAGAATTAAGGGACTGAGCCATTTATAACTTAGGGCAGTCTCCCTCTTTGAAGCCTGCCTTGGTAATTGATCCATTTTTCTATAAACCAGAACCATAGCATTGCATTAAAAATCTGTGTCTATTCCAAAACTATTAGCTTTCTACAAGATAATCAGGGGAAAAGGTAACATTTGTATGTGATACCGAATTTTCACTTGAAAAAGAAAATAGTCGTGACATCTAAATAGAGAGAACATTTTTCTATCGGTATTACCGTGTCCAACAAATTCTCCTCTGCAGCATGTCAATGCACCAGTTGTGCATTACGGAAACAAAAATCATAGAACAGAAGTGGAAACTATTGTTTTATTTTACACAAATTGAAAAGCTCATGAATGCATCAGTGGCACTTATTTTAATTCTTGGGACATTCAATGCTGAGAAGAAACCTAGTGTGAAACACAAATCAGCCTAGATGCTCCTACTCATGCAAGATGTCTTTATTTGTGGAAACTCTCTTAAGGAGAAATGATGGCCCCGTTCAAGTCAAGAGCAGAACTACCAAGGGCATCAAAAGGACCTACAGGTATCAACAGACTGCATGGAACAGTGGCTCCTTGACTGGCATAAAGGTATCCCTATACTTGTTCATTTATTAGACACATTAAGGTAACCGAAGAGGAAAGGAGAAATAATCCCAAACTACATACTCCAAAACCCATCAAACTTATTAAAGCACTTTGTTCACTCAGGTCAGGGATTTAGCAAACTTAGTGGATGAAAGTGCTGCTATGTGTCTGTCTCATCCTACAGCAGACAGATCCTGTCTTTTTAGATGATGCAGATATAAATAGGACTAATGTTAGCATGTCTGAAATTCAGAGAATATCACCACCTAATATAGCTGCTAGAAAACATTCAATAGCCTAACCTGTTCAGGCGCTCTGGTTTATCCCCTGGTGGCACTGACCTCCCTTCATTGACTGTGACAGGAACTTCATAAATCAAAGTTCAGAGTTCGCAACAAATGCCCACTCCTTCGCTCTGCACATGGCTTCATTTTAGGAAGTCCCCACTGCAATTAAACCCACAGCACTTTCTAAGTACATGCCTATGGGTCTACATATAAGTACATAAGACTGAAAACTACTCAGGTCTTCTACTGAATTATGCATTCATTTGAATTTATATCCACTTAGTTTTTCACTTTTATTAATAAATACTCTTGGTATGATTTAGCCTATTGTGTAAGAAGTATCTCACAGCTCCTTTATCTAAAGCAAGCAGAGGATGTGGTGGAGGAATACATTCTCACCTGCTATTAATAGAAGGTACATCTGGCAAATTCTTAACTGCTTTTACACGTGTATTTTATGCATGCACACAGAGAGATGGAAGAATCTTTAAATGTTCTTGTGGGGTGACAAGGATGTTCATAAACTAATTCATAGATTAATGGCAACTGCAGATTAGCTCAGCTTTAGATCCCACCTTTTCTATATTAAATTGTAGTATATTACTTTTAGAGCTAAACTGCTCACCCACCATCAAAGATTGTAAGAGTTTTCTCTGCTGATTTGAATAGGTGCAGAAGCGACATGCTAGGTGACAGATGAGCATCTGCTCAGTGTATCTAGACTGAGATGGTGTGTTGCACGACAGGCAAAAACTTCTCTCATTTTCCAGGTGTGTTTCCACAATAAAAAGCTCCAATTCTTGCTTTAAATATATTTACATATGAGATTTAATCCACTGACAGATTAAATATCACTATTTAGAAAAATAAAAATGAAAATTCTGAATCTGAATATTCCTTCTACACATTTCTAATGTTGGATAAAATGGAGGCTTCTGGTGAAAAACCATGAAAAATTGTAAGCTTTCTTAATCCATGTCTACTCATTATTCACTTGGCTTCCCTGCCAAAATTCATCCCGAAAGTCAGCAAAACCCATTCAACTTCATAGACTTAGACTGCAAATGAGTTTTCCATTCCTGCGTACTCCAGGGGTAAACAAACACCATTTGACCTTGTATTGATTTCTTTGATTAATTTCCCATTTAAGCCCCATTCTGAGGGGTTTAAGTGGGATATATGAGATTCATGGTGTTCCTGCAGGCCCTTTACACAAGGTTGGATTTCTCCCTTACCGCATGCTACCATGCAAAATTATGAGAACAATCCATTCCTAACCATTCACTTCAGTCCCAATTACCAGACATGCCATCATAGCCAGCTGGGTTACTCTAGCAAATCCAATCTCTAGCAGATTCAGCCTAAATTTTGCATTACATGTTGCTTACGTTCCTCCCATTTAAAAATATTTACATAAGCTTACATTTCAGCAGTATTTACAGTTACAAACCAGCAATTTCTGTTAGGACAGTTCATCCCAAATCATGGAATGCTGTTCAAAATGTCACTGAAAATATACGGCAAAGGTTGGTTTGCTCAGTCTGTGCTCTGCTTGTTTCTTTTAACAAACAAATGAAACTTGACTTGCTGATTTATTTTGCAAAAAGACTCTGGAAACAACACTAACTCTAAAGGGGGAAAACTGAGGGTTAGTTTAACTTCTCCTAAACTTCCTATCACAAAGTTTCACATAGCAGAACCGGTTCCCACAGTCTGAGCACTAACCTTAAACTCAAAGCACTTCACGGAACTGAGGTGGAGAACTAGTTCTCATGTTAAACCACACACAGCTCATAGCACCTGAAGCCAGGGATACAGGGACACAGCATGCAGATACAGTAGCAGGCCTTCTGCTCTATTGCTCTGGAGCAAGAAGGGATTTAGGGGGAAACCCCAGCCTCAGAAAACAATAAATGAGAGGTCTGCCTTGGACTTCAGTGAACAGTGATAAGTCTCTTGAGGCAGATTAGCCCCCGTTTAATGGGCCAGCGTTAAGTTTTGTGCACTGATATTCAACAGGAGCAGCATGAAACTGTGAGCATTGCAGAGGTTTGATTCAGCTGCAGAACTGATGCAAATTGCAGGGAAATGTTGTTATTACACTACACACAATTACACTATCACCCAGAGACTCCAATTAACAGTATAGTCTCATTGTACAATCCCAGCTTCAAAGGGAGTTTGATTTAAATAGACAAGGCAGGTAACTGAAGCCTTAGGATATACAGTGTACAACTGAGAAATGAGGCAAAAGTAATTAAGTGACTTGACCAGGATCATACAGGAAATCTTTGGCTGAGCCAGACCCTGATTTCCATTATGCTTAGCCCTTGCCTGCAGCCATAATTACAGCAGCATTCTTCTGCTCTGACCTCAGCCTAGCTGCAAATGCACGTACACGTCAAAGGCATGGCTCCAGCCCTTTCACCCCTGCAACCCTGCTCCACAGTGCTAGTCAGTGTGTGCCAAGAAAGGGGAAAAAGAGATTTCAAGTGTCTGCATATCTGCTCCACACCCCAGTGCAGGCACACAATACCTCCACACAATGCCTCACAGCTCTGGGTCCTGCACCCAGCCTGGCTGGTGTTTCAGCAGCCATAAACTAATCCAACAGTTTCAGCATGTTAAAAAAACAGCTGATTATATGCTATCGAACCAAGATGAACACCATTTTTATGGGGTTTTTTTCCATTTCTTTAGTGATTACATTTTCACAGGAAGCCTACTAAAAATTATTGGTGGTGGTTTGGATGAATGTGGCCTTGAAAACATTAACTGACGCTTGGAGCTGCCAACATTGTAAATGATCAGTACCCGCTGTAATTTCAAGAAGAAAGTGAATAAAACAGGGGATTTCAATAACTTAGCTTTCTCTTTTCTTTAAAAAATACATTAGAATATAGCTGACATATTTCTTGCCCCAGTTTCATCTTCTGATGCTGTCTGTAAAGGCGCCAAATAAACGTAATTGAAGAATATAAATACCTTTCTCTCTTTTTTCTCTTCCTTTCTGTAATTGTTGCCCCAGGAAAAGCTCTTCAGCTTATTGTTAAAATTAATAAGAAAAAGTCAACTCAAAAATCAGGGAGCACCAAACTATCAGCTACTAAAAACTGACATAGTTCCACTAGCATTTGGTACAGGTGAGCCCTTTCACAAAACCTCTGAAAGGTATAACAAAAGCAGACCTGCAACAGAAGGTCAGTAGTCATGTGAAGAACTTGCCTATTCAAATAACACAGGCAAGGTATGCCTCAGTTCTTACGAGCTCCTTCCTCCTTCTTACTTGTTTTTATAACATAACTTACTGTATGTATTTCTACACTCAGTCCCTGATGAGCAGGTTGACAGAGATCCACCTGCAGATAAGTGGTTTTAGCCTGTTATCGCCTGTTAACCTAGTATGATTTAATACACAAAGTAATTCTTCTGATAGAGTTGACTGAAAGAGAAGCATGTTGCCTTGTGTGGACATCTCCATACTGTTTGGTTTAGGCAGTGCTTCATCTCCTTGCTAACATTCCTATTAACTGGCTGGATATTGCACCATTTTACAGCCCAGACAGTCAGGAAGGGAGAAGCTTTACAAAGTGTAAGCCAATTGCAAAGACACAGTACTGAGTCAACCATGATAATCTAACACCCTAATATATCTTTTCCCCACATCTCCACTGACAGAACACTCTGTTTAAAGCTGCAGATGACAACATCTCCTCCAGGCTGGGGCTGAACACACACTAATCTGCTCTAGTTGGTGAGGAGTAGGGAAACAGAGAGGATTTTGCTCAAGCTTTTCCCATTGAGCTACAAGCTCCCAAATATCACTTCTCTATAGGCTGCGCACACTTCAGTACATCAACAGGCTTCTGAGCACCTCACCCATAATTGCATACATCAGTTATGATCCCAAGTCTGGAAATACTGAGTACATGCTATCACACATTCAGCTTCCCCCAGGCCTACAGCATAGGTGTAGCTATCAGTAACCATAAGAAAAATGTAAAGATCAAAAAAATATATATTAAGGATTTACACGAGGAAGATGAGCCACCTAGGAGATGCATTACATTTTTTAAGTAAGTCATTATGAACAAAAGGCAAAGACTGCGGATTAATTATCCAGCTTGCTCTTCCATTGCTGCTTAGTGAGATTATGACTATGACTCTTGCAGAAAGGGGACACTGCAGTGTAATTGTCCTAAAAGCTCTCTGTAGCTTAGTGAGATTTAGCCTGTTAGTGTGATAAATCTGCGTCAAACAGATGCAGAGAGCTCAGGTACCTCGCGCTGCCTTGCCACCTTTTCTGAGGCACTGTCATATCACAGATAGATCCTAAAGTGGTATTCATTTTGCATGTAGAAAGCATGAAATGGTCACTCTGACTGATCACAGTGATGATTTCAACTTAGCATATTTCAGTGCTATCCTTTACTCAAACTTCTGAAAGCAGGAACTGCATAAAAATGGTCACATTTTCTTAGCTGGCAATTTTTCTATGCTTTATAATGACATAACTGTTTGTTTATTGATTCATTCACAAAGGAACAGAAATTAACATATCGTGTCCCTCACACCAGTGCCCAGTGGAGGGTAATACTTTGATATGCTAAAGCATAAAGTCTTTCGAAACTGAAACCAAACAGTACTGCCCCCAAACTTTACATGCGCAGGAACAACTACTGACTTTTGGGAGACAATATTAAATATTTTCTGATTCTACTGACAGAGAAAAACCCATCATTTCTAACCCAAAACGACCCCAGCCACTGCACTGCTGCGTTGCTCAGTTTTGCTCAGGAAAAAAATCATGTCCTTATACTTTAGTACACTCCTGCTGTTAAGAGCATTTCATAATTGCCATGAACTCCCTGAAATCAGTTGTTTCTACAAGCAGTGACTGATTACACACAGTGCTACATATTGCAGGCAACAGTCCATTAACTCCCAGTATCAGACAGTGTGAAAGGACTCAGTTTTAATTCAATCAGTGTTGCTCACAGAACTGCACAGCACAAGCAGGTTGTTGTGGGGAATTGTGTTTACGTGTGTGTGTGCAGAAATATTCCTGAACTTTAAGGAAGTTTCTAATCCTGACCTGAATGTAATGTACCTGGCTTTACAGGTGGCCTAACCAAACCTCCAGATCTGAATGGAATGATGCAATGAAACCTCTAAAATCTGAGATAGATTCTGCAGCTTTGGCCAATCTGAGGGTTTCTCTGTAAACTTGATTTACACTTGCCTATGAAAAGACAATTGAGGGCTAAGGGTCAAACGTTTTTCTAAAAGGAATTACTTCAGAGATTTTCTTTTTGAAGTGCATTGATTAGAAATACACTAGAATTAATCCAGGTTGGGCTGCTGAGGAAAGCACAGCAGCTGTACATCTCCCTTAGACTACGATTAAGATTCATCATTTAATGGCACATGATTTATAACATAAAACCTCTGCTACCAGCTTCAGAAGCAGCGGAAATCTCTGTACCCACAGAGCCTTTCAGTTATTGACCTGGGTGTTAGTAGGGCCAAAAAGATAGCGACAGCCACTAGTAAAAAAAAGCAATTGAACAACATCCATTGACAGAATTCACCAGTCCCCATGGACTGGCTGCAATTGGCAGCAACTTCTCAGTTTCAATGTCCAAATATAGTAGAGTAATCACAGATTACTGATGTATCCGCTGTCCAGTCTCCTCTTATCAGCAATTTCTTTTTTTTTTTTTTCTTTTTTACCATGGAGATTAAAAGACTAATACCAGAAAGCAGTTCAATGCCAGAATAAAAGAACAAAGAATAATACAAACAATAATCAGGAAGGTTTGTTTTTTAATGAACAGAAAATAAAGACCTTGTTTAAGCACCCTGAAGTCGGAGGAGAAATTCTTATTGACCTCTCAGGAGTTTAAATCAGGTTCTTAAAGTTGTTACCAAATGCCCCAGGAAATGTTTCAAATCGATTATGATATGATCTTTACCGAAAGAGAGCTTTAGGAAAAAAAACTGGTGTGTTGTCAAGGTGGAACTCTGTATTCTAGCTGCAAATCAAATGTCATCTTCAAAAGTCCTAAGGAGCCTCTCTCAGGCTGCATTGAGTTACTACAGATGATTCTTTACCCAGAATAAAATCATAGCAACAAGCTTGTTCACCATACAAGTCAATACAGTCTTCCAAGAGCAAGACTTCATGGTCATCAGTCTTTAAGACCTTAACATTGTACATTGTCCAAGTGAGAGACCTTCTAATGCACAAGGAAAACCTTGGGCCCACTTGTAAGTAGTAACAAGCCACCTATTAAGTATGTTGCATCAACGAAAAGATGTCTTTCCTACAGGGATCTGGATTACAAATCCTGGAAGTTAGTCCAGGCTGGTATCATTCTCTTGGCATGATCAGTCCCATTCCATGCCTCACATACCATGAAGCCAGAATTCAAACAAAATGCTTTCAATTCTAAGTGGAGGAATAGCCAGGGGGGGACAAAACTTCTAAAACCATTAGTATTCTTTCTACTACCTCTCATTGCATGAGAACAGTTCTTTTGAAACATGCTCCTCTCCATTGTACATTCTTCCATTGATCAGTAAAGAGAAAAAAGCAGCACTGCAGGATTTCCACTTTCCAGTAAAAAATGTCCAAACAAACGAACCCCAAAACATCAAGTAGAGGCAAAAACAGATAACACTTTAGCAGGGCTGTCATGTTTGTCTGTGTGAGATCATCCTCAGTGTGTACGGAATACATGTTGTTAGACTATTCTAAACCAGTACCACATTTAAAAGTCCTCTTGCCTCTAAAGTGGCTGTTGAGAAATTGAAGGAGATGTCATGTACTCAAATGCCTCAGCAAAATCCTTGTGCCCAAAATAACTTCTCAGAAAGTAGTTAATGTGGTACTGAAGAAGGAAGAGGGGCATGTGGTTCAAAAATGAGGAAATCAGTTTGGGAATACCAGTTGGGAATCCATGTTTATAAACACTTGGATTTGTTATGAATTTACCCTTAGATTTTAATTCCTTGTCTTCCTAGTATGCTTATTTTTAAAGCTGTCACTCCAGAAGTAACAGGCACCCAAAAGAGAGATGTAAGTAAATTCCAGACTGAGAAACTGTATTGGGATTTATTAGATGGTAGCTGCAGAAATGGAGATGCATTTCCCTGCCTTTTTACTAATTACAACCTCTTATATAGGCGCAATTGCCTGGCAAGCCTGGCCACACATTATTATAAAGCTTTCTCCAAGTCACCCAAGGTGATAACCCATGGTCAGCAATTAAAACTCTCCCTCAAGTTTCACATTGCTTCCCATGTAGGCAGAGGATAGATGACCTCATTAAGAATGCACACGACCTCTGGCTAACACACTGCATGGAGCTGCCGCATGCTGCAAAGGAAGACACAGACATGGATAGGTTTCTGCTTCCGCCCCAATCTTTAAATGTTGGCTACTGTTGCTTTAAATATTTATAGCTGATGCAGGAAGTGTGTCTTGAATATAATGGAAGGGAAGAGATGGCAAGAAACTCATTCTCTCCAACTTTTGTTTCACTTTAATCCCTGGTTGCCAAAGTCAAGCATTTCGATATGATGATAGTGCTAACAGAGGCTGCTGCAGATTTAGCAGGCTCTGGGCCCCTTAGCATAGGGTTAAATGTCAAAGGCAGAGGAAGAAGCTGTCTGTAGTGAATGTGAATTAAGTTTTCCCTTTCTCAACAAACCAGGAAGAAACATTTTCCATCAGAAAGCAGCAGAAACTTCTGTAGCACAGTACGGTAATACCTAAAGTCTGCTTGAAGACATTATAGCAAACTGTCATCTGCTATGCCTCCAGTACTACCAATGAATGAAATCCAGTGGCACCATGTGGGCTGTCTTTGTTTCAAGGTATTGGCTTTAAATCTCATATTGCTCTTCAAGAATTCCACCATTTATCTCTCCCCACTTATGCTGGCCTTGCCACATACAACTCAAATAAACCACTATTAATCATATTAATCAATTATGATGTATCCTCTTCTTTTAATTAATCCCATTCATTACAGTGGAATCTTGCATAATTATGACTGTATGTTAGGAAGTTAAGCTAGCTAGTTTAGAGCCAGTAACAATAATGATATTTCCCCCTCCTTACAAAGGGACTGTCGTTATTTGGTGAGCTCACTTCCTATCAGCTGCTCTGACAGGGAAGAGCGATGCTTGAGCACAAAAGGTACCTCTGACAGCACGTTACACTAGGCTCAGTCTGACTGCCAAAATGGGCAGACTACATTACCTGCATTGTCTAGGGTGGGAAACTGAGGCATGACGAGTTACCTGGTAGGAACACACTGACGTGAGGGCTGGAAATAAAACCGAATCTTTCTGTTCCAGCAATGGGCTATATTCCTATGTCTCAAAAGCTTTCTGTAAAAACAAACATACCCTGACTAGGTTTGACTCCAACAAGGCTGTGTTACATTATGATGACAAGGGAGCTGAGGAAATAGCGAATAAAGAGACACTGCTGGCTTTTAAAAAAGAAGCGGAGATGTCTTCACCCTAATTTGCCAGTGGATTTGACAGGCTCAAGAACAAGTGGACATTATTGACAACTCTGTGAAACAAGAACTCAGAATGCCAAGTATACTTACCCTGACTTTCTGGATCCAAGAGTGAGGGTGTTTGTCTCTGGAAGGTTTGTCAGATCCGTGACACAGAGATGTCCATTATGAAGGGCCAGGACCACAGGGGAAACACTCTTCCCGTAGGCACTGAGCAGACCTCAGGGCAGTATCTGCTGCCGAACTCTTCCAAATGCAGACAATGGAGTTCAGGCCTGATTCCACAACTCACCCTTGCCTTCTGTTTTAAGAGGAAAAGGGTACTTCCACAAAGATCCTCAATTACAAGACCAAACCATGCTTTGGCTGATGACAGAGTAAGGGAGGAGAAGCGCGGGGATATAGTCAAAGTTTACCTGTGTGGTAACTTTCTGTGTTTTTCCAGGAATTAGGAATACTGGCTTGGCCTTGCACATGCTTTGCTTAAGAAGCTGGAAAGCTAGGAATCTCGTGTAACAATATGGGCAGCACGCTGTATAGCAGGGAGACACGACTGGACAAAAACCTCCACAACAAAACCAAAACATTCCACACAATACCAAGTGCTCTGGAGCGATTTCTACCCTCCAAAACTAGAACAATTTTCAACTTTCACATTTTTCTACATGGTATTTTTTTCCCCCAATATTTTTAGCTTCTGAATTACCAAAAATATTTTGTCCCACTTTGGTCTTTTTATAGTCTCTATTTCCTGCAGCTTCGTGCAAATCTAAATGACCATTTCAAGAGGTTTGGGGTTTATTTTTCCACTTGAGTTCTTTCTTAGGCCACACAGGACTTTCTCGCAAAACAAGCTTTGGAAAAGTACAGGAACAAAAGGAAAAATTTTAACCGAGTCATCCTGAGAGCACTGGAAATTAAGGCGGTTACCTCCTACCCTTCTCTGGGTCTTAAATGTGAGCTCCTGAATGGATTCTCACATGTCTGGCAAGAGCTGAGTGCACCCATACATCTGTTTTCTCAAAACTTGAAGGCACTTAACCTTGGCCCCCATATTACCTGTCAAGTTTTGTGAAAGAGGCCCCAAAAAAGTCACAAAAAAGAGTGATGAATGAGCCTCGAGGATACTATGATGAAAAGAGAAACAATAAAAAAGAAAAATTATAAAAGTGCATATATAGGTGGTAACATGAATAAAGAAAAGATCAACATTCTGAAAATTCAAAGTTCAATGTCAGTGGCTATTATTATTTGACTGAAAAAAAACAGCCTTATTCTACAGCACTAAACTTTATAAGTACGAATAAAGGGAAATTATTTGAAGTCCTGGTTTTGCCCATTCTTCAAACAGTGATATTTTTGCGTCACAAAAGCTGTGCAGTTTGCAGTGACAAGAAAACAGGTAAATGAGGTTATAATCTACCTTTGCTCTACATGAGAAATCTCCATGGAAGACGGAGCTGCTGCTTATTTCCATCGTCTAATAAAGACACAGCAATTCTTTTTGGCCTGATATACACTCAAAATAAGTACAGACACATAGCATGTTACAAATAGTAAAGGGAAAAGCTTTTCTAAAATGCTCCAGAATGATACAGAGAGGAATATTCTGGTCCTGTCTGACCTATGAAGAGGTTTCACCTTAGTACTATAGGCTTGACTCTAAGAGGATCTGAAGATCTCAGGTCACAAGTCTTCATCTCCTCTCTGCTTGGCTCTGGCTACAAAACTGAAAGCATCCAAGGTACAAGCAGTTAATCTGTTTTTACCTTTTTGCCATTTGCTACATTCAATTGCTTGTAGTAAGCATAGAAATGTCAGAACATCACACAAATTAATTGTGAAGCGCCAGCACTGGATAAATTACTGAGCCTGCCACCTGAACTCAAAGCAGGACTCCAGGAGTGAGGGCTACAAGATTATAAAGGCTGATGATGTATAAGTACAGAGAATGTTCCTCCAAATGCTTAATGATGTGAGTAACTTTACTTACACACAGAAATCCTTTGAGTAGCACAGAAGTTGCCGCTGGGTCCCTGTCTAGCTTTTGCAATTCTTGGGCATCATCTTGCACTGTTAGTTTTAAGTACACTTTTGTGAAGTGATATCCATTGCAGTTCTAGGCCATTTAGCAAAGGAAAATTACATGCTAAATCCAAGCTCTTTGAGACTGCTGCTCTGAGGGTTTTTTTGTGGGTTTCTAGGATGGAACAAATGGCTCATACACAGGGTTCAGTGATTAGACTTTGAAATATAAAAACATGCAGGCCCCCGATTTCCAGAGCAGCACATGAAGCTGCTTCTGTCAGCCTGGGAAGTGGCTGAGACCACCTGCATTCCTCCAATTGCCTCTGAGTTGATGAGAAAGGTGACCGACAGCCTAGATCTGCTGGGACATTGCACGGTCATGTGTATGCTGTAACACAGGGTCCTGCCTAAAGAAGTGCTGCTGGAAAGGGATTTCACTCCTTCCTCCTCTTACAGCACTTATCTATAATATTTATGGAGGAGAGACCACGCACAGCTCCATCCAAGTGGAGGCTGCAGGAATTGACTTCCTGAGCAGAAACCACTCATCACAGATGTGTGCAGCCAAAGAGCAAGTCTTTTAGACACTATCCAGCTAAAAAGGCAAAAAGTGCTGAGTATAGGTACCAGGAGAACCACTGAGGAAAACAGCAGTAATGAAGTTAAACTGGACATTTTGAAACCTCTCTTCTTCGGAGGTCAGGTGAAGGAGGTGAAGAAAAGCAGTGTTCCATGAGTTCAGCACAGTACAGAACTCTCTGTGAGGAGGTGAGTACTTACCTTTCTTCCAGGTGACAATCTATCTATGTATTTTCACGTTCAACCAAAAACTTCTACATTTTAGGACCTGGCCTTAGTTTTCTAACCTTCACATAAGTGAGTATAACTAAATTAATACAACTTATGATTTCCTCTGGTGACCATATTCTGGTATATTCCTCTTTATTTGACAGCGACTTCTTTAAATCTCTATGCATAACCCCAGCACAACTCATGCAAATCACTTTTGGAGTTTTGTTTATCTCCTTACCTTGACTGTCCTGCATTCTTTATTCCTCCCTGAATTTCTCTCTGCACTGCTCCATTCTTTGACCTTTGTCACTGCATTAGTTCTGAGAAGAACTAATTCACTTTTCAGAATGAAACAAACAAAGAGAACATAATTTACTTGGAAAAAAATGGAAAATATTTAGCTCCTTTACATAACTTTCTTTTTTAGTGCAGGGGTTTTAGGGTGAGTTTTTTGTTCACTTTATTTTTTATACTAATTAAAGGCACCTCACAAAGTTTACTTTGAAAAAAAGTAAAAAACAAACTTTGGCATTTATACAAGAATCATTTTATTATTAAAAAAAAAAAAAAATCACTAGGTAGAGTTTTTCAACTTTTTTCCTTGCATTTGAAAGCATAAGATACATTTTTTTCTCTGGAAAAAATATTTTTTTTGGAAAAAACATGCAAATTTTTCTAGGAAGGACCTCACTGCATCCCAAATCTGGATGTCTGGAGTGTTAAGAGACTTCCCATATGACCAGAACATACTGCAAGGCTAAAACAAGCTGACAAGAGCAGCAGAAAAGAGTTGGAGATACACACCTCTATAGCTCTAGGCTTAAAATGCTTATTTTACAGCACACAGACATTACAGCCCACCAGCTACAGGAGCACCACCCTGTCTCCTTGGAAGCTACATCAAGAACAGGGTTTCTGACAAGGAAGACTCTCTGGTTAATAATCACCTCTGAGGGCAACATCCATAGGAAAATAACAGCTGTAAGGACAGCCTGATGGGTTTCAAGGGCTTTTGACAGAGATGAGCAGATAGACAAGTCTTCTTGCCCTCCCCAGTAAGCAGGGTAGGAAAAGGTCCTGGAGATTAACTGATAAACTTTACTTCAGTGGAATTTGAAACAAGCCTCTAGGAAAATGCCTAAATATGCTAATAAAGCAAGAACATGTCAATTTTGCAACTGTCACACATCTCAAAAAAAGTTGGCATTTAATTAAAGACAACTGCTCTACTCCAGAGAATCTTAACTTCCAACTCACTGGGTATCGAGACTCAGAGAGGAAAAAATATTAACGAAGGTGCTTAGAAATGTGAGAGTAAAACACAACTCTGCATTTATTATTACTGTTGTCATTCAATCTTCTTTGAACATTTGGGCTTGGCAATATTGCTTCCCCGATGGGCAGAACTGCTCATTAATACATGTGATACATCTGCTTCTCCATGTTTTACAGCGCAAGCAAAATCAATCCTGGTTGTGAGTTTGAGCTTGGAGCTCAAATAGAGACAATAGTACAATAGAGACTGTATCTGACAGTACTCTAAGCCCAATTTCCCATCTCATAAAAAAAAATATCCTGTGAGATGATTAAGATGTGGCCTTTTCTTCCACTCATATCTTCTGGAGTTTCACATGCAAACACAGAAGTTTTCAACCCAAAATTCCACACCTGTTATCCTGGCTTTGCTCTGCAACTGGCTGTAACAAATGATCATTGATTTCAGCAGTTTGCAATCACCTTTGCTTCACTCAGGATGCTTCACTACTGGTGCGGCCTATTATCCTGCTCTGACAACTATGACATGCTGGGCTGCTGCTCCATCACACAGTCAACAGTGTCTCCTGGCCTAATGTGCATCCACTTCAAAACACCATAACTGCTTTTCCAATATAATGTTAGTAAAATTATACTGAAGTTATTCCAATACCTAGCAAAGTAAGAGAGGACGCCTTCCCAGATGCCTTGGTTATTTCGATACCTCAGGTCTGCCAGTGTAACAATTTAGCTGAATGGATTCGCTGGGACAAAAAGAAAAAGGAACATCTTTAGTAATACTGCTGCATCAGTTATCTGGTGCTTGTAAACCTGCCTTCCCGACCTCTTGACAACAAGGGAAATCAGACATTTTCACAGCAGTGGAAGAACTTATACAATTCTGTTTTATGTAGAACTCCACTTTAGGCCCCAAGGAACTGCTTTTTCATTTTATCGTTGCCCTTTTCTCTTCACCCTGACCCGTCTTTGTATTCTCAAGTTGCTCAGCCTTTATCTCTGCGTATAGAGGGCAAAAGCCTGCTATTTGGTGTGCCATTCTGAAGTGGAATTCCTGCCACAGGAACACTCGAACATCACTACGGACTGACAGCGTCTCCCTGAAATATCATTACTGAGCACTCACTGCATAGTCAAATGCACTAAATGATGTGTGCTCTGCAGATGAGAGAGAAAATAAATAAGGGTCAGTAATCACATTTTTAAAAGCCTGCCATGCACAGGTTACAATCTATGTGTTAAAGGTTGCAAAAATCTTTTAGGAGTGGATTACTGTTTCTGGTAAAATACCTTCAACACATGTATGTGCAAAGCCATAAGGTCAAACACATTACACACTGCTGCTGGCATGCCAAAACCAAAATAAAGCCACTAGAACTTCAGGGAAACATGCATACAAGGCTTTGAGTGAACTTCATTATGCTAAATGTTTTAAAATCAAAAGAGCCTAAAACATATCAAACCTGGGAACAGTTTTTAAATGGAAAGTTAGTTTTCCTGTCTATTTACCTAAATGTCCATTGGGTTTCCGTGCTTTTACTGCAGGTGGATACTAGTAGCATTGTCCACAGTGAGATTTAAAAACCTAAAGTCTTTTTAAAATGTCACATATTAAATACTTAGCTGAGAAGGAAACCTAAAACCAAACCAGCAGCAACCAATCTCGCACTTCAGTGGGCTCTGAATTCCAGAAGCCTATACAGACTCCAAGTCCTGACTATGGGGTCAAGCTCAGATACAGCAGGTCTTCACAAGCCTCAACCAGATTCACTCCTGCAATCCTTTAAGTCTGCTGCTTCTGGTCTTGAACCCCACACAAACCACCACACACTACAGTCAGCATGTAAGCGTGCAGTAGAAACATCATGACCCAGTGTCATCAGTCATTCTTTTTACACAAATAGGATCCTAAATACCAACTGATTGTTAAAAGGACACTTACCAAGGTTTATTAAGTACATACAACATAAATCCATTTGGCATGTAATTAATTCAAAATTACATGAGCACTAAATGTGCAATTAACTCTGCAAGGAATGTTTAGGCCTTTAGCTGGCATTTACAAAGGAAGCTACAAGTTTATTAGCTAGCAATTTATTACTAAAATACTGGCAATTCATGAGTATGTTGATTGAAATCTAACTTACTATCACTATACTGTTATAGGGCAATTAAGGATCTAAACAACCCTTTCAAGTAAATTAAGAAACAATGGAAGTTTTATGCATTAATAAGAATGCTGTTAACCACAGCACTAACAGGTCTTTTACTAATGCCCAACAAGTGTACTTTTCCACAGCTGTGGAGAACCCTTTCCAATGCACTCAAAAAACTTCTGCAACATGTTTCTAACCTTCAACAAGATATTAGAGATCTGCAGGCAAAATCCCACCACTACTGCCAGACAAATATAACGCAGGACATTGCACAGCAGGTTTTAGCCTGAAAGCCACATTTTAGATACTCTTAAAGTCAAACCCATAGGAGGTCAGCACACACTCTCATAAAGAATGGAGCAAAACCAAAAGAGGGTGTTAATGATCCCTTCACCTGAGTACTTGTCCTCTTGGGCCCATAATAAGCCAGCATGGAAGAGCACACTCACACACATACTGCTCAATATGTTCTCCTGGTCAATATGTTCTACTGCTCAGTATGTTCATCCTGGCTCCCAGATACACCAGGCATGCTGTCACATAACTCAAGCTGGTACAGAAGTGCCCTCAGCAGCCCAGGAGCCTACATAACAGAATCGTCTTTGAGGCTCTGTTGTTTCTTTAAGAGTCATTGTCAACAACAAAACTCCAGCTCGAAAGGGAAACAGTAGTTTAAAAATTGCTAAGTTTGGATTCAGGCGAAGCTTCATGGCCTGGAGCTCTTTTTATGATGAACTAAATACTGAATCTGAGAATCCACAAATTTCTTGTAAATACATACTTAATATGAACTTGGAGACTAACCCCATAGTCCAAGTCTATTACTCAAGTATATATACACTCCTGGCAGGACATCTAGTTTATGATTACTCCTTTATCTCTGGAAAACATAATCTGTCCATAGCAATGTCAACAGACAGCCATCTGCAGCACATATTTTGCTTCCACTTATAACCTCCGCCCTGTGATTCTTTTCATGTAAACTAATAACTAGCTCCCATGTGCCAGTACTTTATTGCAGTTGGGTCACTGCACCCATTCTCTGCTGTAGTTATTGCATACCCCAGTTTTCATTTGTAGAAGCCAGGTCAACCAAATGAAGAGATGACAACAGAGAAGCTGCCCCCTTGCACCAGGCCTAGGCAAAGTGGTGATTTGACAACTAAGATTGCAGTAGCACCGTTCTTCAGCTTGCTTTTCCCCCAACATGAAATTTTGTGTTATCAGTGAAAATTATTCCTTCTGCATTTTGCAGAAGAGTAAAAGGTTTGAAGGAACCACAGAAAAAGGGAAAAGACAAACAGTTCTAGGATTATCTTTTAGGGTCAGGATCTTTTAGAAGACTGAGACATCAGATAAAGCGAAGTAAAAATAAAGATGGAAAAAAAAAATAACACTCCAACTGATAATCAAGACAAAGCATATGTCTCTAAGATACAGATCAGTTTGCTGGCATGCTCCTTTGCCTCACTGAGACCCTCCTAGCCGGATCAGGCAACATCGGGAGGCACCACACCAATTGCTCAAGAGCACATTAGTGCACACATCACTCCATAGACAGGCTTCCCCACCTCTGCAGCATGTTTGTGGCCCTCTGTAGTGTATACTATTCATAGCATTCTGTTCCCCACATGCTATCTAATACATTTTTCTGAAGCAACATAACAACTACATTTGAAAAGCCATGGATGTGCTGTTTCACTTGACAAACTAGACTACAGGTTGAGCTGCAATAACCCTTTCTGGTTCCATTGCATGGTCAGGTGCTGACTACCTGATTGTGACCTGCAAAAGGATCCACAGATGCACAGGATTTAAACCGCAGAGGACAGAACTGGTGCTGAAGGCTTTGAGCAGAGAATAGCGAGATTGGAATAATCAGACTTAAAAACATAATGTGCATCCTCTCCTCCCACAGAAATCCATGATTAAATCAAACACTGAGGAAAACCAAGACAAAAGAAGTGAGGAAATGTGTTTGTTGATTTTTAGACATTTCTTAACATTTCAGCATTTTGGGGGAGGTTTGTTTGGGTTTTTTTAAGAAGCCTCACCTTTTGCCTCGTCAGGGAATTGAGAGATAAATGTAACTTACAGAATCCAAGTGCTCTAGGAACCGTTAATGTTTCTCTTTAGAAAATCTGAATGCAAATGTTACAGGTGAAATTACTTTGAAGTTCTATTCTTAGCTCTCCAGTAGATGTTTAATGACATCAGAAAACATCCAAGGCAACACAATTAAGCTTACTCTAAAATCCCTGAACAAAAGATGTCCAGGACTAAGCACACATGCCCACCATAGAGTGAACTGTCGGATCCCCACACTTCCTTAAGTGTTGGAGGGGGGCAATTCTGAGGACAATCAGATCTTAACTTGCTTAAAGTTGGATAAACTTGCTTAAACCTCACTGTGGATACCACCACTGTCTGACTGGCTGCTCAGCTCACGCATGCATTAACATCTCTCAATTTTTACAGTACAAACTCGTAGTTAGCAGGCTAACTTAATAACCAGACACCCCAGATAATAAGAGTCAGCAGACAGAGGCTGTGCTGGTGCCTTACAAATGGTAGGATTATATACTGTGAACCACGGAGTGCTTTCCCTGGCCAGGACTCTGAATTGGAGATTGTGGAGCAGACCAGTGGGAGGCAGAGACTGTGGTACTGCCCTAGCAATTTCTAGTTCCGATTTAAATACCATCTTGCTTGTTTACATTGGATTTACAGTATAAAATGACATTCAAGCACATGAGACATTGGGGGAGACATTAATCTTGGGGTGCCACTGATATTCTTCTCAGGGTCTGTATCATGCTTTGAGTAGCTGTACACCACGACAAAAAGTCTGTGCTGAGCTTTTGTTTTACATATTAATGCTCCTAATTTACATGCAACCTTCATCCAATCCTGGCCAGGCCCTATTTTCTCAACCTCCACCTGTTTCTAAGCCACAGGGCATTTGTCTCAAGCCAAGATTGATGGAACAGTGGGGGAAGAGTTGATGGGGTAGTTCCATCGAGATGCCTAACCCCAGTAGATGTTGAAGAGGGGTTTATGTGCACGAATATATTCACGAACAACAACAAGGGAGCAGGATTTACTGGTGCCTGCCACCAAGTCCTGAGTTATGATGAGGACTGTGTCAGTTGAGCTATTTTCAATGTTCTTTTGTTTAGGGTTGATGAGAAGTGCAGTCTGAACTGTGCAGCTCCCACTGGCAGCCTGATAAATACAGGCACGGCAGCTTTGTTGATTGTCCTCCTCTCTTACCCCTTTCACTCCCTCTCCTTAAAAATGCATTTTCAAAACTGCTCCATTCATTCTGTAGTCAGGCCACCAAAGGAAATCAGAATTTACTGAAGGCCTTTAGTTTTCAGAAGGTTATTTAGGGAATGTAGGAGGCAAAAAAATCCCTTGGGAAAATCTCATCCAAAAAAACCCGAAACAAAACCCAAACCCCACACTGCAAAGAGAAAAAAGATGAAATACAAACATTAGGCATGAATACACCAACATGCCACTAAATAAAAATAATCCTTAGAGATTACACAGAGCTTTTTGATGCTGCAAAGCAAACATTAACCAATTAGTTAAAGTTAAAACACAAGCGTTAAGGTCAGCTATGCACTAAGCTGCTGCACTGTAACTCTGAACTAAGTCCATAGATTTAAATCATAGTGCTCTGGATTTCCAGCAGCGTGTCTGGCAGCAAAGGCTGGTCAACTGATTAAATGCGAAAGATGTTCTAAACTTTCACAAGACACTTTCTACATGCATGTAACATGCTGTTTACCACTAGAACTTGATTGCTTGGCTACACACATTTCTTCCACAGACATTTAGACATCCAGGACCAGTTTTCCACTGCCTTTTTTTTTTTTTTTTTTTTTTTTTAACCCCTAAATTTTATAGGGAATAATACTTCCAGAATTTGATTTCACATACACAAAGTCTTAAGTAACTACTGATGCGTTTGGAGTATCCACTGCATCATCCCTGTTGTCCTCAGCAGCTCTTTGAAGCGAGTGATTTCTTTGAAGCTCAAAGCTTAGTAGAGCCAGGAAAACAAAAAAATTCTCCAAAGCAGCTTACTGAACTTCCAAGTTTTCCAGCTTAAAAAAAACACGCTTCTATCTCTTTAAATCTGCTTCCTCATAACCACAAACATGTATGTTTTTCATAAAGCTCTGGAAATTGTACTGGACCCAAGGGAAGGTGCCAAGTGGAAACCTTGATATCTTGAGATTAAAACTCTACTAGTCCTGAGGTACAATGTGCTGTTTGTAACAATTATAATAATACACCTGTACTACCATTGTCAGTGTGGAGTAGCCACATGGGGTCTCATTAGTATTGTATTAGGACTGCATGGGGAAACAGATAATGGCCCATAATGAAAAATGCCAAATTTTCTATATAATAAAAATGAACTTGATTAATGAAAATCACTTTCAGGGAAAGAGTTACAGCGTTGTTAGAAATAAAAAATGATGTATTAATCCGACACTCTTACAGATGGTCCCAACCTCCTGACAACTGCTATTCATTTGAGATGCTATTAGCATGCATAATTATGCTAATTAAGTTGTAATTAAGCACCAATTCTTCAGAGGGCTTTTTTTGTCTATCATTTAATACAACTCAGCTTCAAAGAGTGCTTAAAGCTTTACACAGTGTTTCATGAGAAAGGGGTTCCCAAGTTTCCTAGTAAAGATTCAGCAGCTGAGCTGCGGAATAGGGCCTGTAATCTTTGTTTTGGTTAAAGGGAAACCAGTAAATTGAAGCAGGGTCTGCCAATTGTTGATAAAATAATTAACACTTTCTGCTAAAATAGCACAGTTCATACTGGGACAATTATGAAAAGGAGAAAAATGGTATAATTATCAATGGAGCCAACACCAGTGGCCTATTATGCCTGCTACCCCCTAATTTGAAAAAAATAATTCATTGAAAAGTAGATTCCCGTAAATAATAATAATGGTCCTGATTCAGATACTCTTACTCATTCTGTGTACAGTCCCTCTTTCCAAGACTACTCCTGCAGGCCTCATTTAAATAACAGGGCAAATTGCATCAGCTCAATTTATATTGATCTGAAGATCAATTTAATTAAACCAGGGCCGATCTCAGTGTGAACACTCCTGCTTCATTTTGACTTACACCAGTTTCCAATTGATCAAGGATTTGATCTAGTAAAGGAGTGCAGATAAAGCCACTCTTATTTCAGGATTTCCACTGGTTTAATGCGACTTTCCTGTTTAAACAAGGTTAAACCAGATGCAAAAAAAAAAAAAAAAAAAAAAAAAAAAATAATCCTGTTTGACAGCTCATTCCTAACATTTCTATTCAAACATTTGTTAAAATGAGGGAAACTCTTAAAAGCAAGCAGAAACCAAACCCGCTGTTTGCAGTTGCTGGCAAATCCTCTCCTCCTTTTTGGAACAGGACCGAGCAGCATCATGAAAGCCGTATTCTTACAGTTCCCCATCTGCCTCGTTCTAGCACAGTAGATATGTACTCCTATTTGGGCAAAACTCTACTGCTACATTAAGCCAAAGGAAGATTCTTATTTTTAACTGATTCAGCTGATTTCTTGTCTTGTGAGCAGAGCTGAAATGGCAAACAGCTTCATAAAAAAACAGAAGACAACTCGTGATAAAAATATTAAACTATGTACTGTACGTGCAAGTTGACATTGTGACTATCCAGGCTTGGCCAATTTCCTGGGACCCAAACATGTGGCTCTAATCCTCATTTAAAGAGGCTACAGGACCACATCATTTTGCTTTCTCTTACTACAGATCCCATCCCAAACATTAAATGCATTGCCAATAAACCCTAAAGCGATGTATTATTTGCCTCACATGGAATACTACACGATATATATAAAAGCATATAAATATTTTTTTAAAAAGTAAATGGGGAACATGCACTGTAAAATCAAAAGTCTCTGCACTAATCTTTGGATAAACACAACTGGTTGCTGTTAAGAAAATGGCACAGAGGGGATTATCTAAAATACTGTTATGCTGCTGACAACTTGGCTGTCTCTCTTTTTATTATTTTATTATATTATTATTTTGTGCTCTGTTGTATCATCTGCTGTAATTTCATATTGGTCTTTATTTCTCAGCTAATTTAAGTTCTCGAGCCCTGGCAAGGGCATTTGTCTCACATTTCAATTAAATATCTAAAAAGTAGAAAATTCTGATTTTTCTGACTGGGATGTTTTTAACATTTAGGGTCTTCAGGCATGAAAAAGCAAATTGGAGGCAGAGGGTTTGACGTTCTGAAAACAAACAATAACATTTTAAGAGCAGGCTGGACTGCTTTGAACACAACGGATAAACTCCTCTTAGCCAGATGCCAACTAGAAATCCCTTGCACGATGTCCAGAGCCAAACTATCAGATTCTTGTATGAACAAATTCATAGGCAAAACGTGCATGATTTCCATATGTGTTTTTCCATTCCCATATATGCAATCTTTGTAGGGTCATCCATAGACTGAACCTTGTTGCAAGTTGCTTACAAATACAGGCACACATGTGATAAGCCTAACATCATCCCCTGTGTCATTAGTTTTCCTCAAAAGTAAATATGGATGCTTAAAATTACTATAGGAAAAAACATTGAAAGAGCAGAATATGGGCATGCTCAGCAGTTTAGCCCTAATTGTTCAATTTTGCTAAATACCTACTAAAAAACTCCAATTAATTCATGCTATTAAGTATAAGCACAGCGAAGTCATGATCTCAACTCTGCAATCCCATATTCAGTGTGTTCTGGGTATCTTTCATTGTAAGGCATCATGAGAATTTACATTGTTCTTACAAAAGACATACTCTGGCAGAAAACTCAGCATCTGTATCCTTCAAAGTCTTTTTCCTACCAGGAAAATATCTCAGGATCTGTCCCAGACTGCTTTGTTTATCTGTTCATCCATCTAATCATGTTCCTGTATGTGCACTGGTGGCACTGACTTCCTATCACAATGTAATTATATCAAGGAGAATACGTGGGATTTCTTACACTTTCCTCATTCCTCTGAAGCTTATTAGCACTAACCAATGCATTGCAGCAGGAGCCCTGTTGTACAAACATCCCAATCTCAAACAGCCAGTGCTTCCTAAAAGGGCTGTGTGACACCAGCCTGCTGAACAGCTGCCTGGGCTTCAGACGATCATGAACAACATGAACTCCAAATTCTCTCCTGCCAGACTACAGCGTCATGATTGTGTGTAAAGGTATTTCTGTGAATCTTAACAAAGTGGCTACTGGGGAGCAACATCACCTGAACTTTAAAACCTTTGGCAAGATTCCAACAGAATTTATTGCCTCCTTGTGCAAAGCACTGAGAGCACACTAACAGGCACCAGGCCTGGCACTAACACCAGGTTGGAATAACACACTGGAACAGGAAGCTTACCAAGTCTACCTATTGAGACCTCCACTAGCAATAAAGGATTAGAGCCAACATCTTACCACATGCTTGTCTGCACCTTTAGACACATGTATTATTTCAGCAATGGGTTAAGTAAATAACTTACATCATCTGCAAAAGAAAGGACATACAATACACATGATACGTGCCTAAATGGAATATAATGGGGCTCTTCATTAGGGACTTTAGTGATAGGACAAGGGATAGTGGGTTTAAACTTAGAGAGGGTAAGTTTAGATTAGATATAAGGAAGAAGTTCTTTCCTGTGAGGGTGGTGAGGCACTGGCATAGGTTGCCCAAAGAAGTGGTGAATACTCGACCCCTGGCAGTGTTCAAGGCCAGGCTGGACAGAGCCTTGGGAGGTACGGTCTAGGGAGGGGTGCCCCTGTCCATGGCAAGGGGGTTGGAACTGGATGACCTTAAGGTCCTTTCCAACCCAAACCATTCTATGATTCTACAATAATATAGCATATAATGTTTAAAAGCTTTTAATGCAAAATACTTTGTGCATTCACTTTCAGTCTGCCACATGTCAGCTATATTGACAACTACCCCAACTACAAGAAGCTAGTTCAAAGACAACAAATACAGGTTGCTCTTTCAATACATATTATATTAAAGCTATCGTGTGTTCTATGAATGTCAACCAACCACTGAGTATTGGCAAAAAGCAATTTATTTAATAGCAAGGTTAATTGAAATATCATTGAAAGCTGGTTTCTATTGCACAATCGAAATTAGTGGCTTTACCTGAAAAATCCAATTGGCATTGAAAAAGGTTGCTAGCTGATCATAAGATGATGAGAAGACTGGTAGCTGAATGAGTAAAATCATGTACAGGGAAAGAGAACATGAGACATTTGGGCGAACCGTTGAACATGAACATTCTCTACTGCAAGAAAATGATAATAATTGAGTCAATCATGAACTTACTAAAAATGTTAGAAAACCATAGGAGATTTTAGATTCCCAAGCCTGGGAAGGCATATCTCTGAAATGCAGCAATCTCAGTGAACAAAATGTAGCAGACTCACATCTACATGGGATTAGCTGGCTTGTCTTCCCCTGCTGGTGAGTACTGTACTCTTTTTAAATGTTGTTGGTATGATCCACATGTTATCTATACTCCTCTTACACTATCATATTCTATGATTCTATAATAAGAATTTCCAGAAACAAGATCTTAAAAGAATGGTACAAATTTGAAGTTTGTAACAAAATCTGAAACTAACAGATATTTTTCTTCTAGGATTCTGCTTACATACATGAAAAAAGTCTAACACAAGTCTGATCCAAGCACTAAGGTAAATGGCAGTCTTTCCATTGTCCTCCGTAGGGTTTAGATGAGGCCTGTTGTGTCCATTTTTTTCTGGTTTAGGTGGGAACAGAAAAGATTCTTGATCCATTGCATAATTCTGACCTCCAAACTCAATCAGAAAATTAAGCAGTATATAAAAAATATCAAAATTAAAGTCTAACTCCTATCTCAAACAGAAGTAAAAATGGGATTTTGTGTAACCTGTTTACCCATCCTCTAGAAAAGATTCTTCTCTTGACTGTACTTGATAAAAACAAAACCACAACTCCATTGACTTACTTTGAAGAACAAACAGAAACAATCCAGAAGCTGCTTACCTCCCTCCCCACCAGTGCAAGAAAAGCAGTGAGAAATGACCTTTTGTTTATAGCAAACTCAAAAAGCATCACAGCCCATATTGTACAGACTGTTACACCTTCAAATCAGGCCTCAGCAGTAGTAAACTCCTAAGAAGAAGACATAAAAGAATGTGAGTTGAGAAGGAAAGTTTGTAAGCATTCCTTACACTGAAGTTTTGTCCCCATGTAGTAGAAAACTGAAGTAATTAAAAGTGATTCAATTTTAGAAGCAAAAGAATGAAATGCTTCTTAGTGACTCATTTTGGGCATTCCAGAATCTTGCAGAAGACACCTGGGATTATTTTTCAAGAATAAACATTGCTGTCCCTATTGTCAGGGTCTATCATAGCAGTGACATTTGGCTCTTTCTCATAAGGGAGAATTTCTGCCAGTAATGCACTGAGTTTATTGTAAAACACAGAACAGGTAACGTGAATATTCACTTTGAGCAAAACAACAGCTCTGATGCTGTTTTGCTTTTCATTCCTACCAATTCAATAAGATTTACAGTCATACACTGGAAAGTTTATTCACAGTTAAGCCAGACTGAATTTTACTCAGCAGAGCAATACACCCTGAATACAAATAAAGCCCTTACATTTTTTGATTAATGTTATTTCATGCTCCCAGGACACTGGGACAGTATCATGTGAGGAGCTGTGAAAGTCCTGGTAAAACTAGAACATATGTTACTGTGACGCACGGAAATGTACACACCAGAGAAAGAAGTATTGGAATTACACCCAGAAAAATGCTTTTGCCCACACCTCTTCCAGGAGAGGTTCCCTCAAGGACACTTGCTACAAGAGCAATCAGTCTACTCTTACCTTTCCAGAGCAGTGGTATTTATACCACGTCTTCTGATACACTGCATGTATAAGCTTCCTACACAAAGTCATCCCATTGCTGTTTTCTCTCATCAGTGAATTCCTGCTTCAGCAGCCATGAAGTAACTGAACTACCCTTAGAGAATCCAAAGACATGCTTTGTTCAGGACTGAGCGTAGTCGGACTTCTATGGTACCAATCAATACCTTCAGTGGACCCCTTTAGTTCACTCATTGCTTGATGAGTTTTGCAGATGTGTACTGTTAACCTAATGGTTAAGCATATCATTTTTGCAGCTTGCATTCAGAAAGCACTCTTGGGTAGTATGAGCTCTGAGAATCAGGATTACTAATTCCTGAATTGTTCATCTGACTTTTTGTCTGATACTGAGTTAATTACTCCAGATCTATAGCTTCAGTCTGTATACCTACACAACAGGATCACTGAGAACCTTTGCAAATGACCACTTTTTTAACCAAATCTCAGTTGGTTTAACCTATCAAAATCACAAATACTGGTAATTCTTTTTTACCAAATGAAATAATATCTTGATGCTATCCCTTTTAAAGGATATTCCTTACCTGAGAGCTTTGTTTTCTAATAAATTCTAAGAACTAAATATGTTTTCCTTTTTTAGGGGATCATTCAAAACTTTATAATCCTCAGTCACACAAAGGCATAGCAGCTCCACTAGGTTTCCAAAGCAGACATCTGGATTCATATTTTTTTCAGTTATATTTGCACACCACATAGGAAAAAGAAACCTCATTAAACACTGCTAAGGAAACCTGACAAAGAAAAGGAGTCAATTGAGTGATCCACACAGAAAGCTCCTAATCATGCCTGCCACTTGACCTATAATTAACAGAACTGCCAAGTTTAAAAGTAAAGTTTCCTCACTGCAAAAAGGAGGTGGAGGAAATCTCTGCCCTTCTTTTCTTAGTCACTCCTTCAAGGAAAATCCTGAAGCCAGAATAAAGTTTGCACAGGGTTTTAGTTACAGTTAATGTATAAGCCAACGATGTTTACTCAATATTATATAGGCTTTGCAACACACCATGGCAGTAAATTAGCTTGATATATTAGCTCTGTGCTGAGAAAATGAGACTGTCTCCAAGATCTGTAAAGCACTGCAAGTATTTCCCCTATGGTACAAAGATGAGTTCAGGTCACAGCAATAAAATCTAGGCCAACGTGCTGTGTTGCACACAGAAGAAAAACAAGCTCTAGGATCCTTGCTGCCCTCACGTACACATGTGGAAAACATCCACTTACCACCAGCGCCGCAACACTTGCCAACCATAAGGACAGGGGCTTTTTCTTCTTGTTTTCACCCCATACCCATCCCAAGAGAGTTTTCTAGGGAGAAAAACAGATGTATCCTTCCTGTTCTTTATCTTCCTTCTGAACTTTCCCTAAAGATAATTTTCTCCTGAAATAAAAGGAGAATTAAGGACAGTAAGATAATTTCAAGCATATCTTGATTCCTTGGCTGTGGCTTTCCACTGCAAATCGCTTAGAACGGACTTTTTGCTCATCACCAATGCTTCCACTCTCATTCTTGCTTAGAGGTAAACAACAAAATAAGACTAAGAAGTCAGGGTCTTCAAGCAGGTTTCTCATGCAAATGCAGACATCCCACACTGTGTACCAGCTGCCTGCTACAGGGAAACCCTCTAGAAGTGATACAGCTCTTCAGCTATTTCCATGTTTCGCTTTTCTGTATACCCACTTGCAAGATGGAAAAGCAACAGTTCTTCTGTACTAAGGAAGGAACTGTTTTGTTCAAGAAGGCTAAGAAGCTTAAAATAGAAGCATTTATAAAGAGTTTTGAATTATTGACTAGAAAGTATTCAATAACAGCCAAGTACTCTTAGCAAAGCTACAACTTGAAGTATGTTCCTATTTGCTGATAAAGACCCTTGAGTTACCTTGTTTTTTCATGCTTGTGGCTTGTCATTTAGGTGTGAAGTGATGAATGAAGAAACAGCTAGCTGTTCATCTAAAACCCAGGACCTTGGACTGAAGTCACTTATCTCTGCAGTTCAGCCAGAAGAAAGAAAACACTATAACCAAATCAAACTCCAGCCATGTGATCCTCGCAATTGTACAATGATAACAGAGCAAACAAAAAAGATACCTGGAAGGACACACATGCACTTAGCTTCCAAGAGGTAAACTCCACGTTTTGTCAAACTGACATCTTTTCCATTGGTAAACTGTCTCAGAAACTGTTCTAAGTTCTTATTCTAAGCACAGAATAAAACTACTTGACTGCCAGCTTGGGAATTTGTAATTAGTTCTCCAAATCAGATGGCATAAATCCACACTAGGATATGGGTAGGTGAATTCTGCATCTGACAGTTGATGAGCATTTTCATACATTCTGAAGTACTGTATACATTATCTCATGAGCGTAGCGTCCTGAGGGAAAAGTACGTGCAGTATCAGTATTTAAGACTACCATTCAAAAATACAACCTTTACAGTAACACCACTACCTCAGCAAACACATACAACATTTTGATTGTATCCTATTGAAAGCTATCGTTAGCAAGGCTGTAATAGCTCCCATTTGACTACAGAACTCAAAATGTTTATCTGCTGAACAAACAAATGCTGCTGGATGTTCCACATTCATGCAGTGTGACCTTAGTAAATCCTAGCATAGTATTATCCAGGTTTCACTGAAGTTTGCTGATTCGAAGAGGTGAGGAACGACCTCAGTCAAAAGCATCTACCCTTTTGCTCATACTCTAAAATCATGATTTTAACATGACTTTTTAAGTCTGATTTAAACTTAACCCGCTCTTCACCTTCTGCTTTATATAATTTATTCATTTATTGAAAAGTATCTATGCGTGATTTGTTAGACTGTAAATGCTACAGTGTGAATATCAGAGCTGGCCAAGTGTGGGCATTTTTTAAATGTTAAAAATGTGATATTTTTAAGTGCTAAAAAAGTGATTTTTTCTTGTAGTAAGGAAAATAAACTGTGGAGCTGAAAACAGAAACAATGGAAAATATAACATCTGGGTTTATTTCATAGTTTTCCAGGAAAAAAAAAATATTTAGAAAAACATCTCCACTGAAGGCAACAAACATTGCTATCAAATAACTCAATACTCAGCATAACATTAGGACAACATGATCAATTAGCATAAATTAGCTATGCTGTCCTATACTAAAGTCAGGATTAATTCATTGTCCTGTTACCCTCACCTGGTACAGTCATGATAGGAAATCCAGAAACTCTCATGTAGATTTTGGAAATGGCAAAGGATTTCAACAATCAGTGCAAGACCAGAATTTGTCTGGGCAAACCTTTGGTTCCCACTGAAGTCAATGGCTGGTAGGGACACTCCTTCTCTCCTCAGATGAAGAGTTTTGCAAACAGAAGTTGAGACGACTATGACTCAGACAGTTCTGAGTATTAGATAAATGTGGATCTTGTTAAGAACAGCAAATAAGTCTTGATGTCTAAAACCATGTGTCGTCAGGTCTTCCCAGCATATGAAACAGTCTCATCTTGCACTGGAATCTGGGACACCATTCTTTCCATAGACTGACCCTGAGCAGTGTTTCTCTTTTTGGTACTATTTGTACACCTGTCCCAGTAAAAATTTATTGCCTAGTCATTATTTTAAACCATCAGCACTGCTCAGTAAGAGGGTTAAAACCC
Source organism: Psilopsiagon aurifrons (assembly GCA_025447955.1). NCBI lineage: Eukaryota > Metazoa > Chordata > Aves > Psittaciformes > Psittacidae > Psilopsiagon > Psilopsiagon aurifrons. Next base: position 13,205 of record JAOEHY010043120.1, on the reverse strand, counting down.
ATTAGCACAATATAAATAGTACCGGTGCTAACAGCCTCCTATCTTTTTCATCAGCAGAGGTGATACTGGATCTACCAGTTAAGGCAAATAGGGGTTATTGAGGAAAAACAAGCTTCTGCCCTAAACTAGGACATAAACACCTATGCAAATAAATTTAGAGCTCAAGGAGGAGACAGCGAGGGATGACTAGAACATTAGCTAAACATCCCAGAAATGGTCACCTAAAACTGCACTGGAGAGTGTCCTTTTTCCTGACAAGGCTTATCATGACAGCACTAAGCTAACAGATGCCAAGCTTACTCCCTTACAGATCATACATGGAAAGCTTCTATTTGCTTGGGTATTATAAGCTGATCTTAACCAAGTCTTCACCACAAATCACAAGGTAGAGCAGAAGTAAGCTTACCTTATCCACTCAGAGTTGCTGAGAAAATCACACTACATCCAGTGAATAAATCTAACTAGTACAAAGCCAAAAGGCATTTACAAAAATGAGAAATTAGGAATGACATAATAAATAAATAAATGAATTTATCCATATATATATGCAACTAGGAAAAAAACCAGCCTGTGGTAGTAGGAAAACCAACAGAAAATGAAAACCAAAATGCAAACCAAAGTAGTTACCAATATTTTTTTGCAGTTCTGGGACACAGAGTATTTGAGTTCAATTGACCACACCATGTTACAAGGTCCATAAAACTTGTTTCTGCAAAGACATTAATGCTTCTCAGTTTGCTACACACCGGTTACTCAAAAATATATGGAAGGGAGAGTTTTGTACCAAATTGCATGCTGGCATAGGAGAGGAGCAAGTCTTCTCAAGTCTTGCGGTTGCCATTCACTGTTAGAACTAATATAGATGGAACGGGAACAGCAAATTCACACTTGCGTTTTCTGTGTATTTTTGTAGGAAAATAAGCTGTAGCTTAACTCTTCCTTTAAAGGGTACCATACATGCCCTACAAAGGACATCAGCGTGACGCATCCTGCCTTCACACCTGAAATTACCACAATGACTTCTTCATATAGGCAAATCCACAGAATGACCTTCCTAGTGAAAACATAGATGGTCCAAGCAGACTAGGTCGAATTCTGCACTTCTTGAAATTAATGGCAAAATTCCTGCAGAAATCAATGACTGTCCAAAAGCCCTTGTTTTGCTAATGAGAGGATTCATCTCTATAGGATAAAAAAAAAAATAATAATGCTGTTTCCCATTGAAATCAAAGGGATTGGAAAACATTCAACATGCTCCAGCCATTCTGGCCCTTCCTACAGTACCACTCTCAATTTCTTTTTTTCTTGATGTATAGACATTCACACACACAACTACAGCTAGCAGCATTTCCTAATAAATGGATCTTTACTCACTAAGTGCTAGGCTACAGGAATAGCACATTTATTGTTTGTTTTTCTCTAAGCTGTAAATATCCCCAGGGAAAGCCTTTATTTCACTTCTATGCCAGTGGGCTGGTTAGATTCTCCCAGGTTAGCACTCCAGATCTTGCACTCACACCTGCTCTCTGCAGTCTTCATGAAACCTGGACAACAGTACAGATCCAGAAGGGGAAATGCAATTGCCTCTTTTCTATCCTCCATGTGCAGCTGCCATGCACATTTTAACACCTAGTTCACTGCGGGTTCGGAGAAAGTAAGATGATGTACATCTCCATTAACTGCAGCATAGCTCTACATACTTCTTAGTTCACATTTATATGGTGCTAGTATCCAGAGACCTCTGAAAGGCCTCTCTCCAGCTCTAAAACTAACCTCAAGTATTTAGGGAGATACTATTGGAAATAGCTTTTCCATTTGCTTAAGTCTCTTCTGTTCCACAGTTAGTTTGATGTGTTCATAAAAGCTGAGACTCACAGAATATTGATATTATTTTTATGCAATCATATACACTTTGTTTCTAAACTACATTTTTCTTTGACTTTATAAATAACAATAATAATTTATTGAATGACCATTGCTGCTATGTTTACAACTATTCTTTCATATACCATTCAGGGCAAGGTGCAGTTTTTTAACCTATTTTTACCTGCTTTATGTACTTTTTTAATTTATACTTTGAGTCATGCTACCAAAGAGTATATTTGAGAAGTCAGATACTGCAAGGGCAAAGACTACTAAAAAAAATTACATTAACTTTAACATCCTTTTGAGGGGACCTACTTAATTAAAAGTGGCCTTTGTTCCATGAAGTTGAATAAAATATTTCAATGGAGTACTTGGGGAAACTTTCCCTGACTGTGACAGTGCTGCCAAAATCTAATTAGAGATTCATCTAGTCATATATATCAATGTTATTGTCTGTCAGGCAGCCACAATGTATCACAGTTAAGTGGATTTTTAACTGTCTAAATCAGTCTGTCTAAACAACATAAAATAGGAAACAAATCGCAAGACCAGTTAAAATCATGGAAGTGACACGTATTTATTATAAAACACCACTTGTTGTATTAATCGGTTTAATGGCAGAGAGATGGAGCCAGGTGTGTCACAGCAGTGATTTTCTGCAGAAGAAGGTGATGTTACTGCTAACATTAGAGACAACATTCTCCAGCCTTTATAACTAATAGGACACAATAGGCTTTGCCCTGTTTCATCAACATTCCAACATGGTTTTAAGGGGCAGTAGCTGTCACAGCACTGGACCTTCTGATGTGCTACAAAACAGTCTTAGAAAGCATCATACATGCGTGACAGTGCTAGCCAGACTTCACCTAGGACAGGGAAGAAGCCACTTCTCCTGCAGGAGAAAGCTGTGTGCCCAGTCTCTTCAAGAGACCCGTGAACAGCACCACCAGGGCAGGATGATTCCAAAACAGTACCTTTATTTTAAACCCTTTTATTCTCAACTTTCAAATCTTTAAACTTTTAACTAGTATTTCCTTTTTAAAGTTATGCTTTAATCACCTCAGCTGTTCAAAAAGTAATCTGTGTCCTCTACATCATCTCTAGGGGAGACCTTTATACCATCTCTTCCCTAGCAAAGAGATGAAGCTGATAAGGAGCTGATGAAGACCAGAGATGACCTTCCTACTCCCTAGCTCTATAAGACATGAGATAAGAAGACACAGCACAGCCTCCCAGCTGAGGCTGCTGCCCCTGGGAAGCAATCAGAGGAGCTCCGGTCAGTGCAGGTGCTTTCCAGCACTGACCACATGCAAGGGTTGGCATTGCTCAGCTGTTCTCCATCCACCCCTCAGGTTTGAGGGTTTGGTTTTGGTTTGCTGTTGCTTTTTATTCCAAATAAGCAGGATTCCCCGTCCT
>JAOEHY010043119.1:46878-88512 GCA_025447955.1 Psilopsiagon aurifrons | reverse complement strand
TGGTAGCAGCAGTGGTTTGTGTTATACCTTAGTTACTGGACTGCTCTTATCTCAACCCGTGGGAGTTACATTCTTTCGATTCTCCTCCTCATCCCTCTGGGAGCAAGGGGAAGGAAGGGGGGAAGTGAGAAAGAGACTGCTTGGTTACGGCTGGGCTTAAACCACGACACCTTTCCTTCCCTGTACTTTTTCTACACCAAAAAAAGTCCAACCAGGTATAAATATAAACATTCTCCTTTATTAAATGTTTTCCAATTAAAGTTTTAACCCTATCTCAATATTCAGTACTTTTATGTAAGATTTTTATTCATTAGGATTGCCAGAAAATCCTTTTTTTTCCTCTTCCTTTTCTCCTTTTATGCTTAAACTGAAGATGAACACACATCTCCTTTACCTGAAACTAGTTCAAGAGACCATCTGAAGTCAACTGATACTGGGAAAATCCTTTTTTCATTTTTCTGTGGTGAAAAAAGTTGTATGCAATTTTTTCATTCTAGTTTACACGCATAACTACATGTTCAATTCACACACATATTTGATTTAAATGTATGCTTAAAGTCCTTCCTACTTACATATGTTGAAGATTTTCCAAAATCAACAGCAACTCAACATAGTCTTCAGTGGAAAGTTACATACCTCTTACATTATTATGCTTTTCCTGTGTCTCATTCCTCTAACTTTTGTACTGGGAGAAAAAAAATCACTGAAGTTGCTACAAGTACAGGTGTAAAAAACAGATCCAAGGTTGAAAATGAAGTAATGAAGTTTTTGCGCCCAAAGGACAATTGCAGTACTGAAAATCATCAGACTGAACAGAAGAGGCAGCAATTCATACTTACAAGTAGGACTTCTCTCACTGTCTACACTACAGTGACCTTAGGCTTGAGAAGTGCTATGAGGTGCTTAACCGAAAAACGCTATGGGATTTTAAGGAGCAGTTTAGAAACCCATCTAAAAGAAAACCATTTTCTAGAGCTAATTAAAAGCTAAGGCTTTTTTCTCTTTCACCATCCCTTCTCAATTAAAAGGTGTGACTTCAGGGACTCTTTCTATTTAAAGGATGTCTAGGTGATATTACAGGAGAGAGAACAGAGATAATAAATCACACACAGCAGCTGTTGAAATAATATTATCCAACCTGTAAAGACAGTTTTTCCAAATCACTTCACACATTCATCACTCCACCAGTACTGCATCTGTCTAATGAGTTACCTTTCCCTCCGGTGTGGCTCCCCATACCTATGAACTGCCTATACTGGAGTTGCAGTTCCAGCTGCACTATGAAGTCTCTGCAAAGGAGAACGTGATGCAGCTTCAGTGAAGAGAATCTACAGACCCTGTTGATAGTTGACTATGGAAAACCACAGCTGACATAGTGAAGCTTCTCTTGACCTAAGGAAGAGAAAAGCTTTGCATTCACTACTAGTTTAACCATATTAAGAAAACCCAGCACAATTAGAAAGCCTTAAAGTTTTAAGCAATTTGATAAATCTTCCTTCAGCAGTCTAGAAGGCAAAAAGGGATATTCATGTCACCTTTCTTCTGAACTGCAAGTTAACAACTTCTTACAGAGCAACAACAGCAACTACAGCACGTTTTCTTCATCCATTCTGGTATGGTTTCAGATACGGGTTATGAAGCATGAGCCGTAATTCTATCAAAGCTTATCTCTTCCTGGAGATGAACTAGGATAACATATCCATATTGACTTTACAACATCTATCAAAGGCTGATGAGGAATGAATACCATTAAGCTGTCTGTCTAGCCCTGCACAGGAAGAAGAATGGCCATTTGCTATATAGGATTCATTGTACCCTGCTTTCTGTGGGCTCCATGCTGCCTCATTACTTTCTTGAAGTCAATATTTAAGTAAAACCAATAGAGAATGCATATATGTAGTGTGGACTGCAGAAGTTCACGACTTTGATGATTTTCAAACCTGCGTTAATTCTGTTTTCACTGATCTCAAAATCAAATAATGTTGCAAATGCATCCTGAAAGACACACTGTTTTTTGCAAAAAAACCCCACATTTAACTAACCCCGAGAAGAAAGTTTTCTGTCAATGCAACTGCAAACTATCCTTTCCAATGACACAAAAAGGACTTCAAATCACTTTATAAAGAACGACTACTGGTAGTGCCCATTTGAGTGAGAGAATTTCAAATTTGGGCTATTGAAAATCAAACTGATCTACTGAAAGTACCACCCTGTCAGTCCATAACAGTTCCTCTCTTCCTCTCCTTCCTTCTCATGCTGTTCCCCTGCTCCAGTGCGGGGTCCTCCATGGGCAGCAGTGTGGATATCTGCTCTGACATGGTCCTCCATGGGCTGCAGGGGGACAACCTGCTTCATGACAAGCTGTAGTGTAATCTCTGCTCTGGTGCTTGGAGCACCTCCTCCCTCTCTTTCTTCACTCACCTTGGTGTCTGCAGGGATGTTTCTTAGGGGCTTTTTTTCCCCATTCCTCTCTTTCACAGCTGTTAACGCAGCATGTTTTACACAGAGGCATCACTAGCTTCACTGATAGGCTCAGCTTTAGACAGCAGTGGGTCTGCTTTGGAGCCAGTTGCATCTGGTATGGGGGCAGCCCTGGTCTCATCTCACCCCTGCTATCAAAACTTGGACACGAGTCCAATGCACTGCAGAAGTAGATATAAGCATCCTCTGGGTGTTTGGGCTACAAAACTTTCCTCCACCCTGTTTTCCACATTACCACCAGCTTGTTTGTGAAGTACAAAATTAAACAGACCTAGTTCAAACCGCAGCCTGCTAGCCCACCATGTAACTGATGGGATTAAGGGGGAAAAAAAAGTATACAACCAAACAACAAGCCATCTGTGATTCATTCTAAAGAGAACATAAACCATGACCAGAAAGCACTTTAGGGAAGTGGATTTTAGCTGTGTGTGCACAGCACATTAACACAAGTTTACTGCAATGAGATTTGAGGCTTTACAGAACCGAACCAGCAGCAGTCCATGCCATTGGCACAAATCCCACATGAGGCTGGGGAACCAGACACCATCCTTTCCGCCAGAAGGGCTAAGCAATAGCAGTCATAGCTTCTGGTCTTTTTCAGTCTAGCTGCTTCCCAGCAGAGCTCTTCCTTTTGAAAGCCAACCACAGGTTTCTTCTAGCAGAGAGTCCTCTTTAAGGTGTACAAGCCTTCATGGTAAAACGCACTAAAGGGTACTCAGGTACAAGCCGCCAGCACTGTGCTTCTGAGGGCAGCTGACCTCATGTGCTTTGGTCTTCAGTGGGAGGGAATATCCTGCAGCATGCTAGGAGATTGCCTTTCCTTTCCTCGCAGCAACCAAGAGTAAAGTGACAAGTGAAGACTGGTTACAGCACTTCTCCCTACTGCATTATCAGGGACAGTTAAGAAAAGCTCCCTTAGAAGATCTCTCAATTCCATAGGAGAGATTTTCCTAAAATACCTGAAACGTTGTTGCTTCTGTTTGATGTTACACTGGGTAGTTTCAGACTTGCCAGAAGGTAGAGGGCTGAGGGAAGAAAGGAAAAGCAGGTTCTGTCTTTAATAACTCAGCCCAGTGGCAGACTTTGCCTTTAGCTTAACCTTTTCTGTTGTGCTTTTCCTTCCTTTATTTATGAATTTCTGTTCATTTGTGTAACTAGCTCTCTGTTACAATGCTAAAGCAGGTGCTAAATCTGTGTGTACTAAAGCAAACATCAAGTCACTTTGCATTTAGGGCAGGGAAAGAAATGAAAATGAAATTCTCTCTCAAGAGACCCAATCATCCTGCCAGTTAAAGTTGCAACACACACCTGACGAAATGATTGCGCCTCAAATTAAGCCTTCTAATTTGTCTATGAAACTGGGTCACAAAGCTTATTTCCTCTTCCCCTCACCCCCCTTCACAGCTCCTATACATGTTAGCACACTATATTACATGGAGCAAAAAGGATGCTGAAGGGCAGAGCTTTGTAGATAGCTCTTCAGCGTATCTATACTGTGTTAAAAGTACAGCTTGCAGCCAACTTGAAACCTGAATCAAAACAGTGTATTTTTCAGAGGTGCTCTTTGAATCCATTATTGTTATGCTGCTCACTAACACTGATGCTACCAATGCAGTAATCTTACCTCCTTCTAATTCCCCCCCCAACATTTATGTTATCAGCATCACAAAAATCTTAATACTCCCTCCCCCCCAAACTGTTTCTCAGTCCCATAAGTTATGCAGGCAGTTTACAAGCCAGAGATTGTAAGCTCACTTAATCACTGTTGTTGTTTGGTTGCAAAAGATCCATTACAATACACAGTAGTCAGAAGATTTCTATTTTCTTCTCCTCCAGGTACAGGTTAAACAAAACAAGCAAACAAAAAAGGATTAAAAAATAGATCTGAAGTTATTCTAAAGTAAACTGTACATATTTAAAGAAACATCATTATATGAAAACTGGGAGACTAAACATTTGTCACACATACTGACAGAGCCCCCCAGCCAAACTCTCTTATCACTCAAGCATCCAGACAGCTAACTAATCTGATCGTTTTATCCCCCCAACAGATGTTCCAGCTGCTCAGGTTAGTGGAACACCCACTTCCATCTCTGCCCAACAGCAGCACACTCAAGCTCTTGGAAGTCACCATCTGACACCAGGAACAAAAGGTCAAACCATAGTCTAGACAGAAGCTGTAAAGTGGGATGCTCAAAAGCCATCAGTCTGACAGGCTGAAAGAGGAGCCTAGCAGGATTTTTGCAACAGATTATGTGTAAAATAGGCATCTTGCCAAAATACCTCCCTCTCGTCAACAAACAATAAACACAGGACAGATTTTTGGCCAAAAATATGTAAAATTTCACAGTTGTTTATGCATCTTAGTTTATCTGAAGAACAGCACAGTTTTCTCTCTTTCTTTCTCAGGCGGGTATTCATCACCTCATGTTAGGAACCCAAATCCAAAAGCACGAGTCAAACACACTATAGGTACACCTTGACCAAGACAGGATCAACTGAACTAAAGTTATTAGAAGACTTTGGAGATTCATTTCACTCTAGGATTAAATTCAGTATTCTGTCAGGAAACACCAAATTGAAAAGCCACAGCAAAACTGAGAATTAAATTATACAACTGTTGCACTTCCATTCTCTTCCTTTCCAAACCCATCACAATGCTGCTAGTATCATCCCAACATCCAGTAGCACAGGCACCCCGGTCAAACCTCTAACACTTTTAATTTGACCTCCTCAAGGCCCAGATTTCACCCCCCTGTTTTATAGCTCACCAGTAGGACAGCAATCTGAAGGTGATGAATAAAAAATGCTGAACAGCATTCAGGATTTACACTCAGCTACTGCCTCATCATGTTTCCACTTGCTAAGCTCTGCTGTGCTGTCACAGAGCAGAACTGAACACCTGCATTTTGCTCCATAGCTCTGCTATGCATGCATCTCCTCTGCCCCCTGCCTACTTTGATTTCTCCTGCTTTTGGCAATTAACACCAGGAGATTAACAATTGGCTCCAGGACAATTGACTCTGGAGGCAATTAGCCTCTTACAGGCACCTCAGTAGTTGCCAATTTCATAGAGGTGAGAGGTGCAGGGGCTATTAATGAAACACATCAGGAAGAAATAACTGAGCTGTCAGTTAGTCTCTGGTCTCATCCGTAATTCTGCTTAAGAACAAATGCTGTAATTCTACATCCCATGTGGATCACAGAAGGCTAAGTGCAGTCACCTTAGAACAACTGCTTTCCTTTGCCACAAATAAGGAATTCATTGGATGCCCCCGTTATGGCAACAGCCATTTAAAGTTTTCCCTGTTTTACACAAATCAGGTGGCAGTGAAGTGAAATGACAAGGAGGTGGCTGTGCCAATCTGAAGTCATACCATTCCCATCTGACTTCTAAAACACTGAGTAGTCACATCTCCCTTGCCAGTCTCATGTTGTGTTTAAAAACAGCTATCTTCGCAGATGAGTGCTGTTTGCAATGCTGTGGTCAGTTCATAACCAAATCCAAAAATACATGAGCTGTTTCAGGAGCAGATGGTCTAATTGAGCCATTTAAACAGCAACAAAAAAGTAAGATCTTTTTTTGGTTTGCTGTTTGTAGTACACTATGAGCTCAGTTCAGTAACCCTTAACTATTTGAACCCTTATGTGTATTAGTAAGAGTTGTGTGGGCATGCATCCCTTGAGAATAAAGGAAGTGGCTTCCTGGTTTTTACTGTTCAAAGAAATACACTCAGTTCAGCAAATCTTCATGTTGGAAAACCAGGTAATGTACAAGTAACACAACACTACCACAGTTGTGTACAAGGAGTTTCTGGGGAATAAATCTGTGAAAGGAATTGGGCATTTTGTCCTCACAGAGGGATCCTCATGCTCCCAGGGGAGACAGAGATGCTCAAGACAAGGAATACTGTGCTAAGGCCATCCTCAGAGGGTGCTGTGGAAAAGACTGTATCTGACATCTTGTCCCTTTCCTTACTTCATTTTGTCACTATGTGCACTTGGAGCCCACAGCTAAGTAGATTATCCAATAATAATGTAGGTATTAACAACCCCTGCAGCCAGAACTGGCATTAAGGACACCTGTCAGCTATCAGCACCAGGGTTGGAAGTCTCAGCCCTCCATCAATTTGCCTATGAGGATGATACACAGTGGGACATAGTGTCATAAATCTTACTAAAGTAAAGATAAACAACTCCCTGCTTGCCCACCATGCCAGTCGTCTCATGGTAGAAGGCTACCAGATTGGCTAAGCATGTTTTCCCCTTCATAAATCCATGCTGACTACTCCAAATCATCTTCTTATCCTTCATATATTTGCAGATGGTTTCCAAGATTAGCTGCTCCATTACCGTCTCAGGTATTGAGGTAGGCCTGACCAGCCTGTAGTTCCATGGATCCTCTGTCTTGCCCCTCTTGCAGATAGTGACATTTACTTTCTTCCAGTCTTCACAAACCTTTGCTGATCAGTATGACCTTTCAAACGTAACTGAGAGTGGCTTTGGAGAGACATAAGCCAGATCCCTCACCAGGTCCCATGGACTTATGTATGTATGGTTCATGTACATACATGATATGTTCCCTCACCTGATCCTCTACTGCTGAGGGTATGTCTGTGTTGCTACAGACTTTGCCTCTGGTCTCAGGGGCCTGGGATTCCTGAAGACAACTCTAACCAGTGGAGACCAAGGCAAAGGTGTCCAGTACATACCTCAGTCCTTTCCATGTTTTTTGTTCCATTCAGCAGCAGGCCCACATTTTGCTTACTCTTCCTTTTGCTACAGATGTACTAGTAGAACCTCTTCCTGTTGCCCTTCATAGTCCTCACCTCAAATCCAGGTGGGCTTTGGCATACACAGTGTCTCCTGGTCACCTGTCCATGCTGCCATGTCCTGTATTCTTCATTACTATACTTGGGGTTTGCCTGGAGCTTCTCATTCATCCATGCAGGCCTCCTGCCACCTTTGCTTGACTTCATGCGTGGTCTGGGCACCAACAGCAAGGGAAGACTCCAGTCTTCAGGTTCCCTTTGCTGAGCTCAGAGTACAATTCCCACATCTGTACTTCTAGATATATATGTTCAGACTCCTTTCCGTGTAGCATCCTGGACATGCTAATGAACAAAACAGGAGAAGAAGGTCACGCTGGACTCAGTGAAGAGGAACGCAATACAGTCTGCCAGAGAGATTCCTTAGAGCAGGACCAAATGGTTTAAAGAAGCTGAAACACCTTTTTAAAGAGCCGTAGCAACTCTGCTTTTCCTGCTAGCTGCAGCACAAGGGGCAGCAGAACGATCAGGCTGGAAGACCTCCCTAGTGCAGTGAGCAAAAGGAGCACAATTCGGACAGTTCGAACACACATTGCAGAAGAGGATGCAGTTAGGCTGCACCCATTTGTCCTATGCTTGAGTTTATTTCCTGGAGCTCCTTGCCTGCTATTTCACTTTCTCCCATTCTAAAAATGTCTCTTAGCTTATATAATCCTCCTTCAAAAGATTTTTTTTCCTGTTAGCAAATTAAAACTAGTGCTCTTGAGGCCAACAAAATGCAGTCTCTTAGTGCAGGTGGGCTTTTTAAAAGGTGCTGAGTACTTTATTTGAGAATTGGAGAGGAAGAAACAGTCATAAAAATTAAATTACACCTATTTGATACCAGTCATCATTTTATTGCACATAAAACCTGAAAAGAAAAACATTTAAATTCTCCTATATTTTCAAGTCAGTTACCTTGCAAAATATTGTACTTAGCATAAAATATATTCTCAACCGGAATATTGATCTACCAGTTACCCTAGACAGAAGGCAAATAAGTGTCAGTTTAATGGTGTCTGGCATTTCAGTTTAAAGCCTTTCAGTCACAAAGAGGAGGAAGTGAATTCAGAATCCCCAGATGTACACTGGGCTGGATCTTCCAGATGAAACTGGTTTGCCTGCATCACAGAAGCAATATAGCAGCTCTTCATAGCTTGGTTTCTCATCCATGGTATCACCTGTGAAGTAGACATTGAGGAGCACAGTATAAGTTGGGACTGCACACATGGATGGAGGAAAGGGACTGCGTGGCTGTAGCTGCAAATCATCTTGTGAAGCCCTTGCTAAGGTTTTCATCTACATAAAAAAGCCATCCATTACCACTGCTTAATGTCTACTGAATTCATCTCCTCAAGGAAGGTGTTTGGTGGCCTTCTCCATTTGTGACAGGTAGTTCACCAAGGAACTTTCCAATGATTCAGACTCCTTAGTGACAATTACTGCTGACACACTATACAGCCTAGAAGGTCAGAATTTGAAGGTGAGACACAGAGCTAGAAGGAAGCATGTCAGCATAGAGAATGGCAAATGTTCCTCTGAAGAGTGAAGAGTCCCATAACATGGCAATGTCTGGAGGGAGGATCCATACCGACCTGGGAGGAACTCAGAGTAAAGTCTATTGAAAACTTGTATTCCTACAGAAACAGACACAGATACACATTAACTGATAGAAGGCATATTATACCACACTAATTCCAAATGATGAGATCTGGCTCACTCCAGAGAAGACCGTCTAGAAGAAGAGGGTGGGCATGTCATTTCTGGCACATAGACCTCCAAGGCGAGGGCATTACAAAAGAACAACAGCTACACTCCAATGTATGCTGGTATTCCATCACGTCTGTGATGCAGTTTCAGAACAGCAGCAAAAGAGCAGTAACTGAGAAACAGAAAAAAATACCATCATTTGGATAGTTTCCAAGCTTTTCATTTCAACCAAAAGTAAAAATCTTCCTACAGAGTGGTCAGTGGGTATGAACAAAGAAGGATGCCTCTCATAACAAGAAAATGTTGGTGTGCATTTTTGTACCCAGGAATCAGTATAATGCCTGACTGCCTCACAATAAAAGTCCTATCAGAAGCTTAAGGAGACGGAGCAGAGAAAAACCTTTGAATTTGACCCTAGCCAGAACAGGATTAGGACTTCAATGCCACATACACTGCTAAAAAAGCACAGTACTGATGCATACAGCGCTGGTAAAACAAATAGTCAGAAGAACTTTGAAGAGCTATTGTAGCTCATAGAGACCAACTTCTATCTTGTGACAAGCATATTAACCTTTTGAAGCCCTAATCCAGGTGTCTTCTTTCTGTGATAATTCTCCCCCTCACCATCAGCGTGCACGTTACACTCATGCTATTCCGTCACTGGGTGCTGCTACTCTGAGCTCCTTTATGTTTTGATTTAACACAGCCCTCCTCCATGTTTTCAGCCTTAAGAAAGCTCAGCTCCTGTAAAGAGGCCAGAAGTGCTTAAGCTCCCGAAGTCTCTTCTTGTTCTCAATGGGAGATGAACCCCTTAGAAAATGCCAAATCTCCATTTTGAGTGTGCAGCTCTGTTGAAAATCCAGTCCTTAGCATTTCTGATAGCATTACATACCCACATGCTGTGTCTGTTGCAGTTCATTCTGCAGCTGAAAAGAAGTCTCATAATATATGACTGCATTCTTCACGAGTGGTCTAAAACTGGACAAAGCACTGCACTGTTCCCTTTTATCAGCTAAGAGAATGCAAACCAGCCACCTCTCAAGGGTGCAATTGCATTAGCACCTGCTTAACCTTCATATTTTGATAAGAGATGTTGGGTGTTTTGTGGCTGTTAATACAATAACACCTGCACAATCTCTTGATTACACTTATCCCTGTGTCACCCGTATGAGGTAGTGTTATCACCTCCATCTTGTGGCTAAGGAGCTGAGACAGGGAGATGGATTAAGATAAATCTGCACTAAAACTGACAGCTAGTCCACGATTCTGCCAATGGATGTGGGATCTACACAGAGGAACTACAAAACGCTGAAACTATGATCTTATCTTCCAGAATTAAAAACCCCACATTGACCTCATTTGATTATTTTAAGGAATATATTGACAGCTAGTGCCAAAAATGACTACTGCATTCTAGAGAAAGTCCTAATACCACATATAAATATGGAAAACAGTAGGCAGATGGAGAACTGCAATATGGGTCTCTAAGAAACCAGCAACAACCTTTAGTTTAATACCACAAAGCTACTGTATTTCTTCATACAGCGTATCAGTAGGAAAGTCCATTGGAAAAAGTATTTTCTTGAGTTTTTAAGTTGGTTTTTTTGTTGTTATTTGACCTTAATGTCTTTTAGTCCTATGAATCCTTACACTCCTTTACACCCCAAAAAGCAAAAGTGCTCAAAAGTATTGCTCAAAGAGATCCTTCTTCCATGTAAAATACTTACAGAATTGGATTCTTTGAGATCAGAAACTATTTGAGATTAGAAACTACTAGAAATTATTTGTGAGTTAGATAATAATAGAATAAGGGAATAAGGGATTTTTTTTTTCTCTTCTATGAATGAAGTAAGCTGATACTAGGAGGACATTGACAAACCCATGGAATTTGCCCTTTCTGCTCTCACTACTCTGTTTGAAAGAGCATTCCTTCCTTCTCCTTCATGCACTGGGAAGATACCACACACAGCTGTGTGTGTGACTGTGACCCTCCAGGGCTGCAGTTTGCTCACAGCAGATTACATGTCTACAAAGCATTTTCTCACCTGGGTCACCTCTTTAAAGGGAATTTCTCCAGCCTGGGTTTGCAGTGTTTCTGTGGAACATTTACTATGCTGCTGTTCACCAGCATGAAATCCATGCTCCATATGAGTTAATCCACTATAGCATAGCAACTTCCTAGGTACCCTGCTACACCCAAGGTCCGATTCTTAAATCCAATTTTCTCCACTCTAAGGTTGACTGTCATAGTTTCCATTTGAGACTAATTCAGTAGCTCAATTTCAGAATCTGTTACTCCCAGCAATTTTAGTAAGACTGGACTAATAAAGATATTTTTTCAAAGGCTAGTTGGTGCAATTCTTTGTTTCTCTGACTTACACGCAAATTATGTTGAGTACACTCTAAGAGGATCTCGGATTCCAGACTGCCACTATCCTTCCCACAGAGTGATATATTAACATCATGATCTCCAGATACTGTCTTCTCTTCCCTACAGAAGTAGTACTAGTATGACAAGATTGCTAGTAATGTCATCAGAAGACTTTCATTCTGCTTCTGCCTCTACTACTAAGATGCTATGTAAGGTCGGTGCTTCACCTTGTGTGCCTTAGCTCCTTCACCTCCAAAGTACAGATAAAATGGGAATTGCCATACAGGTGACCAATGCTTCAGGCAAGAGTAAAGACTTCTGGGCTAACCAGAAGCGGGAGAGCAAGCCAGAATACAGCATTTAAATGTCTGCATCCCAATGAACTTGCCTGCGTTAACCTGAGCTATTTCTTCTGCAGCAGTAGTCACCTGCCTCCTTGCACTGTTTCAGTATCACCCACAATCAGTAGCACCTTAAAAGCTCTTTATGGTCTGGCTTATTTACTCTCCAAGTGATGCTGAACTGAACACCTTTCTTGTTGTTTTCTGTACTCTCTGCTTTAGCAGTCAGTGTTCATCATACCTCATTATCCGTGGTGTCATTACAGGTCTCTAATCAGTGAAAAAGGCCACCACAGTGTCTTGTATTGGATACAATTAAAAAGAAATGAATGAACAAAAAGACAGCACCTCTCCCAGAAGGTTTACAAT
Source organism: Psilopsiagon aurifrons (assembly GCA_025447955.1). Lineage (NCBI taxonomy): Eukaryota > Metazoa > Chordata > Aves > Psittaciformes > Psittacidae > Psilopsiagon > Psilopsiagon aurifrons. The sequence continues at coordinate 76,432 of JAOEHY010043119.1, read as the reverse complement.
CTGCAGGTGACCATGGGTCAATATGTGGATGCACAGAGTTCCAGGTAAAAGATGATGATTAGGCAACTGGATCTTCCCCCCACCTCTCCCAGACATCATTTGTGACTGGTTAACCTCCTTTCTTCTCCTGGGTATCAGCCACAGACTGATGCATACAACACTCTGGACAGTTTTAGTCCTGACTTCCTCGTAAGGAACCATCCTAGCATGTTCCTGATGCCAACTCGGGCTGCTTAGCGCAGGGCAGAGAGGCAGCAGCAGCTCCAGGCCACAGGACCAGCAGCTGCTCCATCACATCGCCTAGGGTTAAAGTTTGCTAGGATAGAAGGGACTGCCCTTCTCTCCCCACCAGGGAGGAAAGTGTGAGCTGCAGGGCTGCAAGAGGCATGGAGCACAAGGGATGCTGTGTTAGGTCTTGATTAGGTAAGCAGAACTGTGCTGCCCCTTCATTTAACTCTTGATGACCAAAGGAGCATCTTCGATCTACTCCCAAGTGGATACAAATTGGGGGTGAAGAGTTCTGAGTGCTGCTTCTGAGCCTGAGGGAGAAATCAGTGCTGAGCTTCAGCAGCAAAATCTGGCTTACTAAAGATATCCCACAAAGGAAGGAGATCTTTGTGTTTCTATGCCCCTCAGGCACTTGGGAATTTTGCAGGCTCCCAGGGCCTGTCCCACATATAATGAAAAACGGAGACCCTGAGGTTGAAAGAATAACAAAATAAGGATGCAGGCCTGAAAATTGATTTCTTTTTGCCCTTTTGCCTACACAAAGCCTTATACACTGGGACTGGAATTCTCCTTACACTGTACTGTGCCCAGATGGAAGGCTCAGGATCAGAGCTGACTGGGCAGCCTTTTGCTAAGCTGCAGCTTCCTACTCCTTTGGGACAACAGGGCAGCAGGATCAGACCAAGGCACAGGCAAAACCGACTGCTGCATCCCCAAGAGCAGCGGGAGGAGGCGAGGCAAACCCAAGCTGCTCCTGTGCAGAGCCCCGGAGGGGACAGCGCGTTTTCCCACCCTCAAAGGTTCTATGGGGCTGCTTTAATGCTTTTAACCATTTTCCCCCCTTCCGTGCAGCTTTACTTTGTTTTTCCTCGCCATGTCCACCCTTCACAAAGGATCCCTTCGGGCTTGGCTTGCCCTTGGCAGGGTTGAAAACCCCTTCGGAGGGGAGCAGCCGCCAGGACAGACCCGGCGCCTCCAGCGGGCGGGCTGGGGCCGCGCGGTTGCGGCGCCACCTGGCGGTGCGGCGGGGCAGGGCGGGCACCCGCTGGTACCGCTGCACGGCGCTGTCCCTGCGCCAGGTCGGTTACCGGTTACCTGCGGCGGCAGAGCTCGGCTGTAAAGTCACCTTGCCCGCCGTTTAACGGCGGAGATAATGCTGCAGCTGTCTGACAGGGGCAGGGAGGTCCCGGCAGGGCTGCAGGCCCCCTCAGGGCAAACTGTCGCCACCTCAGAGCGTGCCACTGGAGCAGATCCACTGCCACCTCAGTCCCCATCTAGATCCTGGAAGTCACCCCAAAACAAGCTGGGTTTCTGTCCTCTACTCGACCCTAGTGAGGCCACACCTGGAATACTGTGTCCAGTTCTGGGCTCCTCAGTGCAGGAAAGACAAGGAGCTGCTGGAGAGGGACTAATGGAGTCCGCAAGGATGATCAGGGGTCTGGAGCATCCCTTATGAGGAGAGGCTGAGGAGCTGGGCCTGTTTAAAGAGCAGCCTGAGAGGGGGCCTCATTAATGCAGCTCAATGTCTCCAAGGCAGGCACCAGGAGGAGAGTGCCAGACTCTTTTCAGTGGTGCTCAGCGACAGGAGGAGGAGCAATGGCCATAAACTAAACCACGGCAAGTTTCATCTCAACATGAGGAAGAACCTCTTCACATTGAGGGAGGCAGAACACTGGAAACAGGCTGCCCAGGGGGGTTGTGGAGTGTCCCTCTCTGGAGACATTCAAAGCCTGCTGGACACATTCCTGTGTAAGCTGCTCTAGGTGTCCCTGTCTTGGCGGGGGGGTTGGACTGAGTGATCTCCAGAGGCCCCTTCCAACCCTAATGACTCTGTGCTTCCATTCTGAGCAACATCACTAGCCCTGGTTGCTTCCTGTGGCCGTGGGTGACAGACCACCAAGGCTGTGATGTTCAGGTCTCTGAGGTGCAGGCGGAAGCAACCATGACAGGTCTCCCTTCACCAGGCCCTTGATGCAAATGGGGTTACTTACCCCACAAGGGTGGTTCAGGGTAGGGACACCGCACAGCAGGGGAGTACTGTGCACCATCCACTTGTTGATGCTCATTGGAATGGGATAACTGCCTGTGAGGGGAGGCGGTGGTCGAGGGCGACTGCTGCCTTGTTCCACAATGAACTCACATCGGACCCACCAGGAAGTGGAGAGAAGAGCAAGTAATTCTGTGTAACTAACTCGAAGGTTCCTCCTGAAACCTGAGATGCTGGGCAAAAAGAATGAAAGAATGAATAATGAATAACTATCTACAACCTGAAGCTTATTTCAGGGATACAGGAGCTTTGTCTGCTTGTTTTACATAAGTGGTATTTTGCAGCGATGAAGAGCTGAGAGCTTTTTTCCACTTGGACTATGGATGAAGCTGCTAAAGCAGGGGTATAACAATACTGTCTGAAGGTGACTATGTCTGCCTAAACAAAGCTTTACAGTGAAAGCTTCCTTTAGCGTCTCTTATTTTTGCCATTTCACATTATGTCCTGGGTTCAGCAGTAACAGTCATTTTTCTTCTTCTTGGTACCTGGTGCAGTGCTGCTTTTGACTTTTGGCCTGGGAACAGCACTGACAACATCGATGTTTTCAGCTGCTGTTCAGTAATGTTTAGTCTGACCAAGGACTTTCTGAGACTCATGCTCTGTCAGGGGGAAGGGAAGCCAAGAAGAAGCAGAGACAGAACACCTGACCCAAATTAGCCAAGAGGTATTCCATACCACAGCACATCATACCCAGTATATAAACTGGGGGCAGACACCCGGAAGGGTGAGATCACTGCTTGGTCAGGCTGGGTATCGGTTGGCAGGTGATGAGCAGTTGTATTCTCTTCCCGTGTTATTTCATAGAATCATAGAAGAGTTGTCATTATTATTATTGGTGGCAGCAGCAGTGGTTTGTGTTATACCTTAGTTACTGGACTGTTCTTATCTCAACCCGTGGGAATTACATTTTTCCTGTTCTCCTCCCCATCCCTCCAGGAGAGGGGGAAGGAAGGTGGGAGGGGGGTGTGGGGGTGTGGAGAAGCTACGAATTGTGTGGCTGATTTACGGCTGTGCTTAAACCATGACACATTGATAAATAGACTCAGATGGTCCTTGCTGTCACATCAAAGCATCTCAGAGTTATTGCAGCACCAGTGATCTTATGCTCACCTAAATCTTAAAACCAGGCCCTGACCTGAGTAGATCTGAGCCAATTACCATTAACTCCACAGCATTTCTGCTGCCCCACACCACAAGCACAGAGGCACTCAACAAGCCCCTCAACAGGGACTGTGACATTGCTTTAGAAGTAAGTAGCTTCCCACCGCATGTACGGCTTGAAAAATGTATTAGCAGGTATTCTGGGTGATTTCAGAGTAAACGTTCTCCTGTGTTTCTAATTCACATGTGATCACCCATGTGGCCTTTGGGAGTTTTAATATGGGTGGGATGAGGGGGTTGGTTTGAAATTATTTCCTGCCCCAGACATTACAAATCCTTTGAAAATGTTTTCCTTTTTGCTTTTTTCTCAGGGGAACACTGCAGAGACATGAAGAGATGTGTAAGATAGGGAATGTCCCAGCCTGTACTTGGGCTGTATGTACCATCAGCTTGAGCTCAGAGCAGACAAGCAAGCTTTGCCCATAAGCCACAACCAGAGCAGAGCAGGACAGGGAAACAGACAACGCTGAGAATATATAGTGGCTTTAGGATATGGAAAGTGGGTGAGGGAGAAGCCCACACCAGAGTATTTTAGTCTCCCTGGCAGAGAGAGAAAGCACACTTCATAACGAGAATATTCTCCAAACCACATTGTCATACAGAGACATGCACTTTTTAACAAAATACTTTTCTTAACCGGTTTGCTGTTCCCACCTTCACCTTCTGGCAGAGCAGAGATAGTATTTATAATGTAGACTTCTACTGAGAACTACAGATGAGTCCCTGTCTTGGCAGAAACAGAGAAATGTCATTGAGAGGGATGTGAGACAGGCTACAAAGAGGGTTATTCTGAAGAGCAGAAGGTTTTTCCAGGATTGACATTCCTTGTCAAGGAAGATTTTGTTTGCCAGGAGGCTGCAAGGCAAATGTCCATGCTGCAGTGGGCATCTCCACATTTCCCTAGGAACTTTTTGTACATCCAGTTCACAAATGCAGAGCTGGAAAGGACCTGATCCTTGCAGGGATGAACTATGTATACACTGTTCTTAATGGACAGTTGTTTAGCTGTTTCTTAAAGGGCTTTCCAGCACTGAGGATAACACAGTCTTCCTGGGTAATCCACCCCAGTGCTTCACTGTCATTTTGGGACAAATATTTCCAAGGGAAATATACAAGCACAATTCCTGAGACAGAAATAAGGGCACATATGCAGTGTGGTCAGTAGTGGCACATGGTCTGCATCCAACAAGCCTGAATTTCAAAACTCCAAATGCTCAAAATTTTCAAATTCCACTTGGTAAGATTTCTGGGCACAAAAACTCTAAGAATGTCAAATGCTGTACCTTCCCCTGCACTTTTCCATTGGTGCTACAGAAAACCATAAGGCCAAGTCAAAAATATTGCCATTGTATTCAGTATTATCCACTTTAAGGAGGAGATAGTACAGTTTTCACCACACTGTGCATTTGGAGGACAGGCTGAGTGCAAGCACACAGCAGCACATCCTGCCTGCAATACAGCTGCCTTGCAGAGGAGCCCTTAAGGCTGGTGCAAGGACTGCTGTCTGGACTGAAGCCTTAGCAGTGGAAGAAGTAGTTCCTCCTGCCAGCATCACGGGGTTATCCTGGCCCCCAGCTTCCTGCTCTGCCCTATTTCACCCTGTGTTAAAGCCGTAGCAGTGGTATCCTGCCGGTGACCTGTGCCTAAAGTGCCTTCTCCCTTCAGATCTTGGAGCTATTTGGCTTCATCATCCTGCCACCAAGACGTTTTGAGTGGTTGTAGAACCTGAGCATACAATGCTTAAAAACAAGGGATGCCATGCAAAATATCTACCTCATCAAAATTGCTATTTTATCACCAGCAAAGTAGCTGTTTGCAATACCCTACCCCTCCAAAAGCTAGATGATTCTTTGTGTTTATACAGACACCTATTTTTGCTTGCTGAAGAAGCAGGTGTGGGAGTGAATCCAGTTATAATATGTGAAATTCCCTACAGCTTCTCAGTTTAAATTCTGAACTGACTATTCTCTGAGGCTACATTGTTAAGTGGAACAGCAGGAAGGGTGAACTGTTTGGCTGGCCAACACTTGCATGATCAAATAATTAAGGAGCCTCAAAGGCAAAATTAGATTTCCAGAAACCCTTCTGCTTTGGGATTAGATTTTGGAGTGGAAAAGGTCAGACTGAGCTACCAGCTCTAATAGCTCACTATACTTTCTTCTGTCATTTTTATTTAATTTGCTACAAGAAAAATAAGCTTCCATCTAGAGCAAGGTAAAGGAGTTTTCTCTTTCTGGTTAAGGATCATAGGGCAAAATCCTGACATACCTTCTTAAACCTCCAGTAATTATTTTTGGCTTGGTCCCAGTTTGGTTTCTAGCAGATATTTGCCTGCAATACAGAAACCCCGCTTGCCAACAGCAAATTTATTCACTCTCAGGCGACAACCACCAGGCTGGACTGTCAGGACCCACTAACTTGCTATTCATCATAGATCTGACCAAGACAGGAGTTCTGCCATGACCTGATTGTGGAGCTTGTATTGCTGCTGAAAGATGGCAGGATCTGTCTCACATAACAGAGGAATTAATTCTCTTGTGATATTTAGCATCTGGAGAATGGCTGCAATGGGGAACAGTGAGCCAAAAAATACTTGACCTGTCTGTATAGAGATTACAAACTACGCTTGTGATATAGTAAGCCACTTATCCACAGAATATGCTCACATGATTAGTACCTTTAAACTTCCTTGGGATTCCAATTTCTGATAACAACTTGCACAGATATAGAGTGCAAAGCCTGTTAAATGCAGGAATTAAGCCCAGCTTCAGACATCCTCAGCTACTTTGAAAGCAGAGACAACTGGAAGAAAGCCCACAGCATGCAAACTCCTTAGGGTTTTTTACTTCTGCTCAGGTGACACCTTCCGTCTCTTCCCAGCAGAGCTTTGACACTATCACCTGCAAGTGGCCAAGTCCATTTCTGATGGTTATATAAAACCATAATAAGTTTGCTCCAAAGAGGAAATCCCCTATGAACTCCATTAATTAAAAAATTGGAAATAATCTTTTTCTTTTATAATTACTTGATTAAAAATCTTAATTATTTCTTGCAGCACTTAAAAGCTAAATAGACAAGACAGACCAAGACAAGGCAAGGTATAGGGCAGGATGAGATGACTCTCCACAGTCACCTAGCAGGTCAGCAGCCAGGCTGAGAAAAAAGCCTTGATCACCCGCTACAGTTTGTGTCATTGTAGTATCCACAACCTTCAGCCATGCAGCAGGATTCCAGAATATTCCTGACAAGCACACACTGGGAACAGGCACTTCTGCTCTCATAGAGGATATGTCCATATCGCCTTTAGAGCTCCACTAAGGAAGTTTGTGTGCAGCAAATAAGACAGTGAGTCACAGTGCACAGCATATCAAGTCCTGACATGGTTTTGCTTGAACTGCATGAGGAGCAAAGTAACCTGCATCTCACACACACAGAGCTCGCGCAGTGCCTTCTTAGCAAACAGATGCGGAGCAAAGTGGATGCTGCTAGTTCACAGCTCAGCTTTCCTGCACACTGCCTCCCCCAAACAGATACACTCCAAACCTCACCAGTGCTGACATGCAGGTCCAGCAAACCCCTGAATTCAACATCGGAGCTTGCGAGGATGCTTGTGTGGATCTGTGACCTAAAACATCCTCCCTTCTGTTTACTGATAGGCACAGCCTTGTAGAATTCTTTCTTTAATACGTAAGTCCCTTAAGACACATATGTCAGTGGTTAAAGAGGACAAGCTGGGGTAGAAGGAAAATACTTTCATCCGACAGCTTAGGAGTGGTCCAGCTGAATAGCAGGCTTCTGTACATCAGGTACACAGGGCATCAGTAGTACTGAATGTAAGACACGTTTCCTACCTGCGCTAAGCTCAGCTTGCACTAGAACTTTCAGTCCTCTCCTTCCCTGAGCAAAGAAATCTTTCCAGATTGTTTGTTTTCTAAACAAAAAATAAAAACTAGGAAGAGGGATATTTCTAAGCTCTCTATTCACTCCCATTTATTTACAGGTATGCTGCAGGGACAGCAAAGTCTGGTTTTAATGACTGGTTGCACTATGAAACTTCCCAAAGACAGGTCTCTCTTTTGCCAAGAATAACTTTTCTGTACTAAATTTCCATAGCGAATGTACAAGGGGAAATGGAAATTTTAGGAGTATGCTTGAGAAATAAGACTTTCAGCTACAAGCTCTCAACAGACCCTGGAAAATGGTTTTTTTTGGTCCACTCCCTTATGTGTTTTAGAAGTATATAAGGCCACAGCATAACCAGAGTACTGTTGCCATGGTTGTTAAACTTTGAGAACAGCCAGCAGATTGCATCTTATCAGGAAACACCTCCGAGATTATATGTAATGACTCATGCACACAGCTCAACAAGATGTTTGTTGACAGTAAGCTCTCAGCTACTGCTTTTCACTCTTTACAGTTCCAGCCAATGTCACTGTCTTTGAGGAACAGGCAGAAGACAATAAAATGCATTGCTTAATATACCCAGCTGCAGTAAAACCCGGAGTCCTCCTCTCTTTTTCCACAGATCAGGATATTTCTCATTTCTTTCACTAACTTATAAAATTCCTCTTGAGCAACCCTAACTCCACTGTATTAGGTGTTTCTGGACATATATGTGTGGGTTCACTGCTGCAGGTGAAGATATTTATTTACTATTTGCAGTAAATACAATGCAGGGAGAACCCAACATTGTGTTGGATGTTCCCAACTTTCTGTTCCCATGCTGAATGATGTGACCTCATGTGAGGCTCAGGACACACTTACTGTTTCAGGCCACATCATGGGTATCACTCACAGTTATTTGGCTGAGATGGTCGAGGTGGCAAATGCCTTCTATGGTGGCTGAGACAGGAAATTCAACATCTCAGTTGAATAGCATTGCAGAAACAGGATGAAAAAGAGTATTTTTCAGGGTGTCCAGGTACAGCCAGGACATCTGGAGACCAAATCTTGACAGGCTGGGGGCATTTCATGCCTGGCATCCCCACTATTCACATCACTGCACCTGAGAGATTGCTTGCACCCAGCTCTAGGCTGCTGCGCACGGTGAGTCAAATGTCCACACAATATCTGCCTTCCCTACAGAGATCACAATGTCGCCCAGTCAGTAGGGAAGAGCACCCAGGTCTGTCTTCTGTCCCAGTCCACCAACATGGCCACAGAGAACCATCCTTCCCCTGAAAGGAGCAACAGAAGAAGAGAGGTCTGGCACAGCAGTATGTCAAAGGCAGTGTTTTCCCTGTGATTTTTATGAGCCTCCACAAGAAGGAAATTAGAAACTGAAGTCTACACTCTTTCCCATTTGTAAATGTGTCTGTAATGTGTACGTTGTGCTGTAGGTTAATGATGCAGTTCTCAAGCAAGATTAACTGCTGCTTCAGACAGCCATCAATTTTTTATGATCGCAAGATCATTTCCCTACTTCTAAAACTGAATGTTACACTCCCCAAGGGCTGGGCTGTATTCAGCACCAGTCAGGTGTGTAGGGTGGGAAGAGAAGAATAAAAGGAAAGAAAAAAGAAAGCAAGCAAAAGACACAAGCTGGTTCCCCAGCTCCCACACCAGGGAGCAGGTGTGTCACTTCCCTTCTTTGCTGTCACTTCTGAGCATTCTGAATAAGGTTAAATATGCAGATGTGTGGACATACTACTGACCCTCACTGATGAAGCCCACCTCCTCTAAAGTGATGTTACAGGCATTCAACACCCAATGCCAGCCAGCAGTGACTTTGTACAAGACCAGCACAAGTGTCACCCTGTCTCGAGGCTGGGATGTTGTGCATGCCTGAGAAAGTCCAGAGATTGCTTAATGCTATAGTTGAGTTTTTTATCAGACTTAGTCTATACCTGGGGCAGATTCCAAAAGGCTGCCTATGGCTGCATCAGCAGAACAAGGGGAGTCACCTCATCCACGGACATCTGTCTGTGGAATGTGAGAAGAATTGTCCTTTGTAGGTGACTCATCTTTTCTACATCAACTACAGAAGGGAGCCTGATGCCTACCCTTGATTAGAAGCATATTATGAGAAGATGAATCCTCGTCTGAAGTACGAGTCTTTGACCTTTTAACTCTGAGCAGGTACAACCGGTGGGGCTGAAAGTATCTCAGCTAACTTCATTAACAATAGTTCACATTTTAGCCTGATTTGTAAAACTATTACCATTCAGTTTGAACTTTTTAAGAAGACTAAACTAAAAGACAGCAGTGTCTTTGTAACTGTAACCTTTGTTTCAGCTTTGGGCTGGCTTGTCCTCACATACCTTACTTTGACTTTATGCCGAGAAATAATTCACATCTGTGCAAAGAACGTTGTATCCTAATACTCATTTCTTTGTTTTGGTTTTGGCTAATGAAATGAGGCAAGTAGAAAAAAATAAATGAGGCCTCATATCACTAACCAACAAGCTGTTATATTGCCATTACCATAATTGCAGCCGAGATCCTTATTAAAAAATGAGACTGGAAAACATTCATTGTGAACATTGCAACACTAAATAGGCTCCTAATTAAATTAATCCAAGTACTTTAAAACCTATTCTGGTGTTGGTTCACTGACAGCAGCTGAATGACCCTCAGAGAAAGCCCATGCTTAGGTTCATGATTAACTGCATTTCTTTCACCCAGCTCTTACCCATGCTTGGGGTTCACAGTGGAACACTCTGGGCCTCAGGAACATTGACATTTTCTGGGCATCTCCCATTATTCCTCAGGCACAACTCCAGCTATGGTTGGATTTTGCCATTTGCAATTGTGTTGAAGGAAGCGTATGGCTTGCTCTATTGCAGGGACTAGGAATGGGGTGGTCCAGATGTGAACCTTTAAGTGCGTAGCTGCCTTTGCTACAAACCACAACCACCACTATAGAGTTTACCCTTCTGCTTCAATATCTGCATGATGAGATAATCTTTCAGTCCCCTAAACCAAGTGTTTCTTGATAAAGCAAGGATGGACCTCGAATTCCTTTGCATAGAAAATGTTTTCCAGACACCAATGAGGACCTTTTCCGTTAAGCCTGAGTTAACAGAATATACATAAAAGTAAGCTGATGCATCTACTGATACTGCATCCATTAAGAAAACAATTTAAATATTTATGAGGAAGGAAAATAGTACAGCCTTTAGTACAAATATGCAGGGTCTCCCAACCTTCTGTAGGGAAATACTATAAATCTTTAAAGCATACATATGCAACTACCCCAAGTTGCTACACAATGATTACTTATATGGCAGAATATCACTCAAATACACCAGATTTGGCACACCAGAAGTATTTCCAGTGAACTGTATATGGGCCAAGGACCAACTGTGTGAGTTCTTTCTCTTTCAATAAAACCCGCAGACCAAATATTATCAGCTTATGATGGACAACAATATTGGCAATGTCTGTATCTTCAGCATTTTGAGAAAGACAGCTTGCAATTTGGATGGCTGGTTTGAGTCATTCATAGGAGATGTGATGTTTTTTAGGGCTGGGAAGCATCCATCGCATCGCTGGACTGCTGAAACCTCACAACATGAAGGCAGCCATTCCAGGTCATAACCTCAAAAGCCAGAGACCACCATGGAGGAGCAGGGTGGTTCACTGGCTCCTTCTTACACACCCCAGCAAGAAGGGAAACAAGTCCAGAAGCAGTCAGACCACTACTGAAAGAGCAAATATTTATCAGTACTTATGCCAGTACTACCTCAAAATACCAACACGAGAACTGGTTGAAAGAGGCATCTCTTCTTCTGTATTCCTCAGCTATTTGAAGAACAGCAATCACTATATTTTTAAAAGCTGAAAGGCCTGACAAAGTAATATTTAAATGCAGGAAGGGTGCCAAAATGATAAGTACAGGGACTCAAGCCCTCCATTCATATGCAGAACAGGTATAGTACAAGCTGTAGCAATGCAAACTTCAATTTGTCTATTTCTGTGGTCCCACCATCTCCAGAGTATGGCAGCTCCCCCCAAGTGCTCTTAACACAGCAGTAATATTTTCTTCCCTTGAAGCATATTTGAGATAAAATATGATTAATTCCAAGCTTGTGTGCCTGCTCTGGGCCCACCTGAGTGTATGTAGAAACCTCAGCATCTTTGCCTGTCTCTTTTCATGCATAGTGCTGCTCAGAAGAACATTGGACATGGATAAGATTACAAGAATAAACCTAATGTAAAATAGAGAGATTCAAAAGTCCACAACTCCTGAAATGGCTCCTTTCCATCAACCTGGAGTCAACAGAAAATATTCCTGTGTAGAGATGAAAACAGTTACTTTCTGATTTGTCTATTAAATACAGGGAAATGCACAATGCAGGGTACTAAGACTGTAAAATGGTTTTGAACAAGTTAAAGACATTAAACTGCACATGCCACATGAGAGCCATGGCAATTGCACCGGTAATTATTTTCACGTTTCCTAATGCTACCACAAGATACTCATTTCACTGGCTATTATACTAAAATATTGTCACAGTGCTGGGGGAAGCAGGGAATATCTAGTGTATCCCTAATGTGATCATTGACAATATGCCAGTGAGGGACTCTTCATTAAGGACTGCAGTGACAGGACAAGGGGTAATGGGTTAAAACTTAAACAGGGAAGCTTTAGATTGGATATAAGAAGGAAGTTCTTTACTGTAAGGATGGTGAGGCACTGGAATGGGTTGTGCAGGGAAGTTGTGAATGCTCCATTGCTGGCGGTGTTCAAGGCCAGGTTGGACAGAGCCTTGGGTGGCATGGTTTAGTGGGAGGTGTCTCTGCCCATGGCAGGGGGGTTGGAACTGGATGATCTTAAGATCCTTTCCAACCCTAACTATTCTACGATTCTAATGCATTCTCCCTCAAGTATCAGAGTCAGAGCCTACATATCAAATCCATTTGACTTAGTTTTACAAGGAGAAAAGCTATTTTTAAAGAAATAGCACCAGGAGTCAGAAAAGGAGAACAGAGTAAATTCATGGTCATTTCAAAAGAAAAACAGAATGCTCAGATGAGGTTCTCTCTCAAACCGCAGTAGCTGGTCCTTGCACCAGGAAAGAATGGAACAGGAGAAGTATATCCAATTTCTTCTTTGTTTGTTTTTTTTTTAAATTAGATTATTGCCCATGTTCTTTTTTTAGGCTATAAATACTAAATCTTGGCTGCATATTCTTCCCTGGAGGATCCTGGCAAGCTCATTGTGATGTTGCATAACTTTGTAACTTGAATGGCAAATTCTTTCCTCCCCAGCTCAACTTCCAGAAAAGGCATACTGCAATTTAGGCCCAAAGTTTGTCCCTTTCAGATAAGACCTTATTTTGCTTCCCCGCTTGCTTGAAGAGCATAAGTGGTTTAGCCAAGAAAAAGCAGGGAACTATAAGGTTAAATGGGAAGATGGAGAACAGAACATCTTGATTGACTGGCCCTTCAAATGCTTTGGCTGTCCTAAATTCTAAATATAATAAGAATTAATGAGGCAGAACTGTCCTTCACCAAAAAATTGCCCTAATGCTCTATCACTGAACACTATGGAAGAAACAGAAGGCAAGCTCCTGCACCCATCTTCACTTTGGCATAGCTAACTGGTCTCTCTTTCAAACAGGTATATTTAAACTTACTTCTACTGGCGCATGTTAATATACCACCACAAGGAACAGGCAGGTTGATCCCAGATTGCAGCTAACCAAGCCAACTCAGATGGCAGCACAGGGAAGGAGAGCAGAAGAAAGATCTTTGAGTTATAACCACATCTGGTTCTTCTAGATCAAGTAGAAAAGGCCACAACAATGACTTTTACCACCAGCTCATCATTTCTCCCTGTCACACAAGCTCTCAGGAAATGTGAATCACTCTGTGAGGGGCATTGATGCTTCTGATATAGACAGTTTCTGAACAGACAAAACCAAGCCTGCCTTCAGGGTGGTAGCTTTGGGGCTGGTCTCATGTGTCTATGAGTCTGAATACTCCTCAGTCTGGAGGGCTGGCTTAGGGGCTCTGCTAACCATGCAGCAAGCAAAAGTTTAAGTTTACACTTAAACTATTTGCTACCTAAGGAAATTGATCTATGTGTCTGCCTTTAAAACAATCCATCTAATGTATTTAAAACAAAACAAAAACACAACAGAAAAGAAACAAACCCAAGTGTCATAATTATCATTTCTGTATAATTGCATGTAATTAATCCAAATTGATGCCAACATCATGCATGAGTGCATGCAAAGGACACCATCATCATCTTATTCTTGATTTGAGGAACAGATAAAGAATACTCTTGCAAGGGAAAAAGGGTAAGTAATTCTATTACTTGGAATGGTTTGGATTGGAAGGGACATTAAAGTTCCGACTCCCCTGCCATGGGCAGGGACACCTTCCACTAGACCATGTCACCCAAGGCCCCATCCAACCTGGCCTTGAATCTTGGTGCTTTTTTCTCCTGAATCTCATCCCGGTTAGTAGGTCTATTATACTAGGTCTACAGTAGGTCTGAATCCCAACTCTCTTTGCTAGGACTAAATATTGCAGCTTTCAGCACTAATAAAAACTGGAATTACTGTAAATAACTTTCACATTGGGTTCAGCCTTCTGTCAGTTGCCTCCTTTCCATGCTTTAAAGTACTGGCCAGGTCCATAAAAAGCAATACTGGAAGTTCAGTTCCAGAGTCACCAAGTCCAGGACTATACAGCTGCAGCCTAACAGCTCATATATCATCCTCATCTCCTACCAGGGACATGATGCATCTTGTACCTGCAGAGTCAATAGCTGTATTGTTTAGCTCTAGACCCCCTTGACTTCAGGGCAAAAAATCATTTAGACTTACAGACAGCCCAACTCTAATTCTAGTTACACCTGGCCAGTTCATTTGCTTCCAGTAATTGTAACATGCACTTCTTTCAGCAGTGAACACCATAACTCTGACACTGATGAGATGAACACAAAGAAATAAGCAAGGGAGACAACAGGTAGAATTGGGAGCAGTACAAATGAGAAAGTCTGTCCTTAGATGCTGTTGTGGTTTAAGCCCAGATGTAACTCAGAACCACACAGCCACTCTCTCACTCCCCCCCTTCTTCCCTCCACTCCTGAAGCATTGGGGAGGAGAATCAAAAGAATGTGACTCCCATGGTTTGAGATAAGAACAGTCCCATAACTAAGGAATAACACAAACCATTGCTGCTACCACCAATAATAATAATGATAAGGGAAATACTAGGGGAGAGAATAAAACGCTCACCACTCACTGACTGATATCCATCCCGACCTGGGCAGTGATCTCACCCTTCCGGGTAACTGCCCCCAGTTTATATACTGGGCACAATGCGCTGTGGTATGGAACACCTCTTTGGTCAGTTTGGGTCAGGTGCCCTGTCTCTGCTTCCTCCCGGCTTCCCCTCCTCCATGACAGAACATGAGACTCAGAAAGTCCTTGGTCAGAGTAAACATTACTGAGCAGCAACTTGAAAACATCGGTGTTATCAGCACTGTTCGCAGCAGAAAGTCAAAAACAGCACTACACCAGCTACCAAGAAGGAGAAAAATGACTGTTACTGCTGAACCCAGGACAGATACATATTAGATGATGTTTTTAATATCTAATAATTTGGATCCTTTTGCTTTGTACTCTAGACACATGCTGGGAAGTGAGGCAGAGAGAGGCTGAGAACGAAGAGAGCCTGTCATCATGGATAGTTCATCACCTTGATTTGCAAAACCAGCCAGAACTCTCCACCTTTGCCATCCAGTTGAGGTAGGGTTCAGCATGTAAGATAGGGTTTCATATTTGTCACCTTTCTGTATCTATCACTGCAGAGGAAACGAAAATACAATAATGAGCGACGCACCCTGTAGCCTTGGAGCTAATTACGCACCTTTCTTCACAAAGGAAGTGGAAAACATATGAGCTTAGAAGATATCCATGGAGCAATTAAAGACACACTTGTCAACATGTCACAAATACTGTGTTTTTACAGTTGAAATGAAAACACAAAATGCCATCTGACTGAACCTCAGAATAATTAGCACATCACAGCACACAACCGCGACAAGTACCTGTCAACATCTATCAGCACAGCAGTGACATTTTCCACTGTGAAAAATAATGCCATTTCCCACTTCTGAATAGTAACAGTATTTTTTTGTCCTTTTAAAAAGCAGCATTGTTTAAAACAGGGATGTATCTGTAAAACAAGGTTTCATTCTGTGAAGTTAACTCACTTACTTCGTAGATTTTGTAACCAAAGCTCTAATTCAACATGCAAAAGCATATGAAGCTCTAATTCCATACAGCTCCTGAAGGAAGAGCCCTTGTTGGTCAATGCCTATGTACTCTCAGAACTCTTGGTCTGTATGCCAAGCTGCATAACCAGCAATGCTTTGGACTCATACCAAACTGGTTATTTCTTGTAGGAAACATACCAATATAAAGATAAACCAGGGACTCGTGTATTATGAGCAATGTTCAGCAATTTTCAGACAAGTTAATAATGACAGCTCTGCTGTGCTCCTGGAGTAGCTTGTCAAGAGAAAGGGAAGAAAAAGCCAAAGAAATCCTCTGTGAGGATTTATTAAAGTTGAAAACTGTGCCACTGCTCTGCTTTCTGTGAGCAAGTTGGCTATTAATAGGTGTGGTTGATTGAATTGCACAGGCTGGCAAGTACAGCCTCACCCCTTTTGGGTGGCCATGCACAATTATACACTTGTTGTCTATGACTTTAACAAGTCACATGAGCTTAGACTGTTTGGTCTTTAGAGTCTTCTAAAAGAAAAGATTCTAGCAACAACAAACTAACGCTCCTACGAAAACAAGATTGGAAAGAAAGGCTGGAAGAAATCAATGTAGGGTCAGCCTCAGGTACTGACCGTGGGGCAGGACTCAGCAGGAGTCAGATTCCTCATTTGATGTAGCTGACAGTAAAATCAGTATTGTCTGATTGAGGATGTGGTTTTCCTATTTGCAGCACACCGCAGCCTTCCTCTGTTCCAGCTCTGCCTGTGCTATGAAACAACACAGCACAGTGAAGCACCAAGCAGAGATGCTGAAGCTAAGTTAGCTTTGAGAGCCCCAGTTTCAGGTGATAGCAGTGGTATAGCCACACCGGCTGAACCCACTGTCCAGGCTGAGAAGCAGGTGTAGTTTAGAAGGAGCTCGATGTTCTGCATAATGCTTTCTTGTGACACATAGTTTTACCTTACATGAGAGGTAAATTCCTGTAGCCGTTCCTAATTTGGTTTGTCTGCCCACCAGAGTGACAGCTTTCAATGCCAGCTGGCATGAGACTGGTGCCATCACAACAAAAAAATCTCTATTTATATTAACAGGATTAAGTAACTGATCCATGGAAACAGCTCATCTCCTTTCAGAGCATAGAAACCCACCTCCAGTGAAATACATAACATTATATCACTGTCCCGAGCAGTCAGTTTTGTTGAGGCTTCACATACCCTATTTGTCTTTGTCTTGTATTTGTCTTGTCTTGACTTTAGCCATTTAAAAGGCAGGTGCTTATTTTCAGTAGTAGTGATGGCTTCTGGTATAACCTATGGGAAGACATGAGTATCTCCAGACAGCAAGAGACCTCATCACATTGCTTAGACACTGGCATCTGCAGTTTCCATACTGTGCAGAGAGCTCAGGATGACCTAGAAAGTTGGACTGCTACTGGTACCATCATATGCCAGTCCAGCTTGGGGCTTGGCTAATATTGGAATTGTAACAAAAATAATCCAAAATCCTCTGTTTGTTTAAATGCCTTCCACTTCTGACTCTCCTCACTGTGAGAGAAGGAGCCCTCTCCCAGCTGTGTAAGTTTTATACCATTGAAACTAAAAGCAATTTTGCTGTAGAAAACTTGAGACTCGTACGATGTTCTACTAAATGACATCAGAGTATTTGCTGTCAAGTTTGGTGATTAGGAATGGTCATGGACCAGGTGGATAAAGCTGGTTCTTTGTGCCAAACTCCCACTTCATGTAAAATTCAGATGAAGGTCTATTTACAGTGTAACAATGAAGACCTTCAAGGGCAAGATTTCTCTCTCTCTGTCTCCTTCCCCTTAATCCTTAAAACTCTGCACTTCCATCCACCACATAGAAAAGACCAAATGCTACCAGAAGACTCTATTTGTGGGATTTTAGGCTTGACAAAGAGCGTAAGAAGCCACGAAGAAACAAGCTGTTGAAATTTCCAACAACTTTCCACAAACCTGCAACGTCCACAGAACTCCTGCAGTGACCGAGTTGCTGTTGTGGTTGCCTGCCCTGCAGCCCAGTGTCGCAGGACAGAGATGGCCAGCCCCTCCTGCAAGCACCACCACGACCACCATCTCTTTGAAGCTATGGGGCAGGGCCATCATCTCTATAACTCCAAGTCAGCAAGAAAACTACCACTTGTCCCTTGGTTGAGTGGTAAAGAAAACAACACCCAAGAATGACAACCTCTGCTCTATAGTAAACATGCTGATTACAGATGAGGCCTAATCACAGGCAGTAAAGATTCCTTATTTGGTTCATTTTAGAGCAGTGCAGACGTAGACTCATGCTTTATGAAGTCAAGAAGCTTGTGTGGAAGAGCCTTCAAACAAACCAGCTACTGAGCCACCAGACCATGGAGACACAGTCATCCTGGCTCTACACAGTCCCCCCATACTATCCTGGAGCTGCAAAGAGTATTAGTGTTAAGTAGTTTCCTTCCAAACCACAGTGAACTGGAAGACAGAGTAAACCTTCCTTAAACCTAAAATTACATGGGGTTGTACTGGAATTCCACCAGCCAAGGTAAAGAAGGAAGTTCCCACTCCTCCTCTGGAAGTGAAATGGGCTGTTAGCTCAGTTTCGTCACCAAAAGGGTTGACCCTTTTCTGACTCTATCACTTCTTTGATTATCAACCATCTAGCTGCTTAATGAGCCATTTCAGGCCTCAGGCAGTTATTCTGGGGGATTGGGGAAGAGGGCAGAACACAGCTCCCCATCAACAATTTCTCATGGTTTTGATTCTTAACCTACTTCACTTATTTTTGGTTTCGTGGAGAAGGACCAAAAAGAAACCGCACAAGGCTGAGTAACAGGAGAATGGGAAGAGATCCTTTCTCCATAAAAGCCTGTCTGCAGAGAGCTCAACAGGTAACTGAGCTTGTGGTTTCCAGTACAAATCACCCTCCAGGGACAATTATTATAATCCTTCTGTGTTCATTGAGGTTGATGTTGGCAACCACATGACACACATATGGTGACTCCTCGGCAGCCTTCTACAAGAGCATCCTCATGCAGTAGAAGTATCTTGGCTGAAAGATCTTAGGCTGGCTAATGTCATTTTCACGTGCTAGAGCCATTGATTCAGCTCGTGGTGCTGCTAGGGGAGAAATGAATAATACTGTCTAGCAACAGTACAAATGCACCTTGCAACATCTGCGCCATAGCAGAATGACTCCAAAATGGAAACAAAGCACATAAACTGCAGGGCTAACAGTAACTCTCTGAAGAAGCAAATCTTTTGTAAACTCCAACACATCACTAATAAATGTTTCATTTTACACTTAAAGAAAAAGCCTTGTCACTATTGCATGTTGCAGAGATTCAATGAAAGGTGCCATTTAAACCAATTTAGGTCAACAGTTCAAAAAATCCTGGAAAGATGTGTAATTAAATTTCAATATGATTTGCACAGGTTTAGTGTAAGTTCATGCCTTATTGCTTCAGGCTGTTCACTGAGAATCTAGAAGACATGCTGTTGGCACGGCTGAGAGAGGCTGAAAGGTGAGGGCTGTCCATGGCAATGCCCCAGCTCAGAAAGTTCAATGCTGACCTTAGCAAGTGGCAAGTGCTGATGCCATCTGAGGGACAGCAAGGTCTGGGTGGTCCAGAGGTGGCTCTGGGGAGCAGGCCCAAGTAGGAACCTTGGTAGCCCAGCCATTAGGCTGCCCTGCCTTCAACTCGCCCCCTGGGCAGAAAGCATGGCATAACTTAGGAGGGGAAAGCTTTGAGACATGAACATTTTGAGGCTTGAAAAGGCTAAGGAACTACAGGGAGTAGTTACTCTACTAGTACTACTCGTACTAGAGTAAGGAATGACAAAAGACTAAGGAACACCTGTGAGGCTTGAACAAACCAGACCCCAAGGAGAGGAATAACTATTGCAGAAGCACGAAGTGCTTACACTATAGGTCCCTTCCATGTGACATCCTGTTTCCCAGGACAAGATGATTAGTTAAAGGTTACATAACCCCCCAGACACATTGAATGTACACAGTGATGCTTCCTGCAGTCTTTCCTCCCAGACTTCCTGCACTTAGTGGTTTAAGGGCACCCTGCACCGTAAGCTACAGCCAGAGCAGTATTTTACCAACCTCCCACCCTGCATGCATATAATTAATTTCATTTTCAACACGGGTGTATTTTTAGACTGTAACATCCTGTGGCGGTGACTTCCATTTAGTTATGTGTAATGCAGAAAAAAAACAGTCTTCTTTAACTACTTTACCCGTAGCTCTCTTGTGGTGGTGAGCACTGGTAAATCACTGTTCCTTGTTTGCCTTTCCCACAGATTTTATGATCTTGGGACTACTAAAAACACATGGCAAGAGAATTTTGTTTCCCAAGACACGTCTAAACCAGTAAACACTTGGGAAACAAACAAAGGGAGAAGAGAGGGAAGTAGATTAAAGCAAAAGTAAATATGTATCGACACAGGATTTTAAAGCTCTGCAAGATTTAAATAGGAGTCAGCACCATACCTCTTGTTCTAAGGAAACCAGTAGCATCTCACATTTCCCGAGTTCATCGCTTTTCTTCTGTCTAATTTGTAGCAGGCAGCATGTCTAACAGAGGCACTGCTTTAAGGTGCTCTATGGCAACATCCCCACCAGTTTTATTTTCAGGTTGCTTTGATTCCCACCAGGACTTCACCTTCAAAGATACTTCAGAGCATACCCAGCTGATGGTTCGTGTACACATCTCCAGCCTAGTCAAGAGTCTAGCGCTTGCTTTGACAGGCGTTTTTCATCTTTATCTTCCTAAACTGAAAGGCATGCATACACATACCTCAAAGTGTTTCCCATCCAGTGTCCCAGCCTAACAACTGCACTTTAATTGGTCCCAGGCATTAAACTGAGCCCAATCACCAACTGAGCACAGTCGTGCCTCATGTACACTTTCCATTGTTTTCTTTTAACATTGTACCTCAGATAGCTGAGAAAATAAACATAGGCTGATACCCATCTGTCAGACCCATAGAAATAACACATTTAATGGGGTTAGAAGCATCTCTGCTTTATTTTCCTCTCTGGCCCTGCAGTAAGAGCTGCACAGAGTGGTCCTGAGGTGAGGTTATCTACAGGGATAGCCTCGACAGGCTGCCTTCACCCATGCCAGCCCTGGGACAGGTTCTGCCCCCAGATATCCTCCAGAAGTAACCCACAAACTCCCCCAGTAGCCTCAGGGCACCAGGTCAGGAGCAGATCAAGCCCCCACGGGGCAGGCACCAGCCTCACTTTAGGGCATCTGCATCAATGACTGGCCAGAGCACTGGGAGGCACGCACCACTCACAGCTCACAAGCTGTAAAATCCAGCTCAGCTAAGCTGAGGTTCTCTTTAACCCAGGAAAATGCTGCCCTAAGAAACAGCAAACACTTGTGCAATCAGTATTACCCATCTGACTCCAGCTACCGAAAAGAAACCTTGAGGAATCTCACTGAAGATATAAATAGGCAGTAAGGAGCAGTTCAGGTGTACAGTGTTGAGTGACCAATGCCAGTTTAACAGCTTAATGCAAACACAGGCCATTAATTTAAGGTGGTTATTTTTAGCAGCTGTAGAGCTAAAAATGGTACTTGCAGAGTCAAGATAAACACTAATAAGGAGGGTGTGAGTGTCTGCATCCCCCCTTGCCGCTGCCACCACAGCGCTGACCTGCCATGCCCTGTGCCACACACAGCTCCATTGTGGGCCTCCTGTACCCCTGAAGTTACTACAAGTTGTGAGCTTTCATTGTCAGATACACTGGTGGTGTTGGGACAACCAGGCTCCTCACAAGAGGGGGTTGTGCTGTGACACTAAGCAGCATTCACTTATGTCATGCAGTTTCTCTCTTTGACGTCTTCCTTCTGTGATGTAGCAACTCCCAAGTGTCACTCAAGGGAAAAATTGCCTGGAAGGACCCTGAATCACCTCATCCCACAGTCCACATATATACACACACACACACATGTGTGTATATACATATAATGGAGCAGAAGCCCCAGAGTTTTCTTTTAACTTGGGAAGACAAACGCTGGGTCAAACCCAAACTCGAGTCACTGCTTCTGTTTGCTCTCCATCACACCATGTGGCACACGTGTGGCTCTCATTGTGGATGCCTTAATGCCAGTTTACATTGACATTAAAAGGGAAATCAGATTCTTTGCCTAAATGTGTTACTATTTGGTTTTGAAAGCCAGCGAAAGGCAGAGCTCTATTTGCTCTGTGCCTAACCTAGAGTAAAGCCTACTCAAGAAAAGAAGTACTGGTTGAGACAGGTATACACAGAAGAAAGCAGCAGCTGGGGTTTCCAGCAGTTTATGTGCCCAGGTCAGCTCCTGTTAAAGATGGGAATGGGTATTTGTCTGAGCCCGTGGTGGCTGGGTGCAGCAGGGGATGGGCTCAGCAGCAGAGAATGCTCATGGAGGGGTATGGCCAGAAAGTCATCACTTGCAGGCACCCAATGGTCACCCGACAGATGGGGCAGGTCAGAAGTCACCGGTGGTCCTCAGCAAGGCCAATCACACAGCTTTGCTGGGGGAAGGAAAGCCTTCCCTCTCTGACCTGATACGTGTCCCCCAATGTGTCAGCTTAGTTTGTAATTTTAAGGGGTCAAAACGCTGTAGAACACCCTCAGACAAGTCTGTAACTAGGAAGCTCTCACAGGAAAAGAGATGAAAAGGGCAACTGAATGAAAAAGTGATTGTATGAGGAAAGTCAAATTTTGCTCAACAAAGGCCCTCCTGCATCTCCCAAGCTCAGCGGTCTCCAGGGAGCCGTCCTCCACAGACAATGTGGCAACTGCTGCCCTGCACTGTGTCTTTGCCCATGGCTCCACACATCTTCCCACCTTCTCTGATAAATGCTCGTGCTCCTTCTCCACTCCACTCCCCACCAGCAGCCCCAAAACCAAAACCCTGTGCTGACATTTTGTGCATGCAGAAGGGAGGCCAGCGGCGTGGCACATCCCCTGATGACTTCTATTTATTAAGGTTTGATTTATCTCTGGAGGCCAAGCAGGCCTTGGCAAGAAAAGAGTCTCACACCATCCCATGCAGAGGACAGCTGAGCAATCAGAAAAGCCAGTTGACGAGAAAGGGCTAGTGACGCTCTCCTCTAGGCAAGGCTGCCATCTTACCACAAACACTTACACCATATTTGACCTGAAAGAAGACTTATCAAGTCTTATGTATATAAGATTCGGCCATCTGCCCCTTCATCACCCTCTTGCATCAGCATGGCGTGCACCAGCAGTCACCCACCAGCTGTCATGTGGCATCGCAGAGCGAGGGACAAGCTGCAGTGGTATAGGCAGAGACAGGATCATTAGACAGCTTTGTGAGTGCAAGGTCCTCCCACAAAGCACAGCAAGACACCTGCTTTACCATGAAACATCCAGCACCCACAGCATCCTCAGGAGATCCACCTTGTCTGAAGCTGGTCCTGCACCACCGCAGAGTGCTGCCACTACAGAGTCTCTGGACAGGCAGCAGGTCTTACAGGAGGAAAGGCAGGATGCAAGTTGGAACACAAGACTTACAGGAAAGTTTGGATTGCTCCAACAACTCACACCAAGGAGAGGTAAAAAGGGAATGATCAGTGGCAGAGGAGCTCCTTAAAAAGTGAGAAAGGAGGAAACTAAAAACCAATTTTTGAGCTGTCCGTGAAGCTCTAGCTCCCTGCTAATGTCAGTGAAATTCACTGTCTGCGTTTGTATCTGTAACACCTTCAGATAATTCTCACTTAAACTTTGGTAACAGTTCCAAAAAATGTTAATGAGTATGAGCTGAATATAAATACCCTTTAACTTAGCAAATTTTTTAGTGTAGGCTTCTAAAGCACAGATTACCCAATGGATGCTTGATTTGATGAAAGCATTGAATACTTTGCTTTGTCATTCAATACATCATCATATGATGTTGTAACATACTATGTATCATCATGCATAGGCAACACAGAAATACACACCTGAAAATGTTTTCCTTCTGGAGAAATAAAAGCCCTACACAAAAAAAGCCTCACATTTTTAAAATGAAAAATAAAGTAATTAAACCCAACAACTACTGAACTACAAGCCACTAGTGTAAAAACACATTATTAATGACATGACCCCCAGGAATGGATACATGTGGGTCCAACCTTGCAAAGCCAAGCTCATACATGTCTTTAATCCCTACACTCCAGGATCTGACTTGCCTACAGGCTTGTTTGGAAATGCTGCTATCCACGTGCAGCTACCCAAACAGCTCAGGAGCCCCTGGGTATTCAGAAGTTACAGAGAGGGCAGCCAGTGCAAATAGTGGACGGCTTGTTTCCTGATTAGTTTCCTATTGTTAAGTATGCCCTTTTCAAATGTTTAACATGCAAAAATAAAGCACACAACATAGCCCCAAACCGTTTCTCAGAAATACCTACCTTTAAAATCCAATGCAGCTGAGTTTATCAAGGCGCCCTCTTCTGGCCTTTAAAAACAAAAGCTGGCTTGCTGTCACCTGCTTTCTTTGCTCGGAAGAGGCATCAAAATGAGCATCTGTTTGTGCAAATATTCAATTTATTTAAGAAACTGGCCAGAAAACTGCTACCACAGACCATTCTTGAGAACATACAAAACGTGTTCAACAATCCTTCAGTTATGCGTGAGTTTACAAAAATAACTTACAAGACTATTCTCAAAACCTCAGTAGAAATACAAGAATTCATTAACCAGGTAGAAATTCCAGCATAAGGCATTCTGCCCAGAGGGCCAGAGAGCTCACCCTCTATTCACACCGCACTACTAAACTCCTGAGAACTGTTTAACAAAAGTAACCCAAACCTTTCTGCTACAGAACAGAGGGAAATGAAAGACCAGATCAATAAGCACATTCATTTCCATTACAAAGAGGCATTTTTACCGTTTCTCAATAAATATGCATGCAAGTTTATCCAACACAGGAGGAACATTCAGGAATCTGTTATTTCCCATGGAAACCTGTTTTGAAAGTATCTTCTTAAACATAAATCAAAACACACATGGAACTAAACACAGCTGTTAGGCTGTATCTATCTATAAGGTTTTTCACCACAGGTTTTCAGAGGGTGGGTGGGAGGTTTGCTTTTTCTTATTGGCTTTGGGGAGTGTTCTTTGGTTCATTGTTTTAATTCTACTGGCCCACTAATCTGAGGGGAAGCCTCAATACTGCTGCGTCCAAAGTGGCCAATTTAGACCTGGAATGGTGCAACATGATAGCTCACCCAGGAAGGAAGGGCTTATTCAGACTTAATAAAGTTGTGCAGAGCTCTTGGAAGCACAATTCATTCCACACTGGAATTGTGTCAGTTCCAAACTGGATTAATTATAATCACATAAGCTGCAAGATAAAGCTAAGAAGATCACATCTGTGTTATATGCATGGTTCCTACTTCCAGAGGGAAAAAAGGCAACTTTCTGTACAATGCAGCCTTAATAAAAAGTATTTCCCTTCCTCACCAAGGAGAACATTTTCACAAATAAATTACTCTAAAAAGTCACAACTGAGTCAGTTCAAAGCCAAGAAATATGTTATTCTAAAAGGCACTAAACCTTCTTCCAAGGATATTTTCTTCCACAGGATCAAACATGTAGATACAACTTCCCCTTCACAAGCATGTAAGCTGCTAAAGCACATGCTCATGAGGAGACCTTGCAACTGCTGTGTTATAACCTAAGTACACAGAGGCACTGTACAACTATCTGAAGTTGTGGTCATTTCCTTGAGTCCAGAAGTATTTTGTTCGAGCAAGAAACTAGAGAGGAATAAAACCAAACCAAAGCAGTTGTGGTCCAGCTGTGCTAGCAGTTCTTCCATCACTGCCCACCTGTCAATGCAGGCTTCAGGCTGTGACTTCATGAAAGCATTTAAATGCTCTGCTAAGCATCAGCTTGGCAGTCAATACTCCCACTGCATTGCTAATTGCCAGCCAATCACCGCAAGTGCCCAACTCCCACAGTGTTCCTTTCCTTTGGATGACGCTTTGCTCAAGATCCACACATTTCTGCAGGAATGTCCAAGGACGACTTTTTCCAAAACCTTTCTTCTGAATTGCACAATTCAGACACTGCGACGAAAGCCAGTCTCTGGCAATAGCAAGAATGGGAGGTCTTTAACCTCAGCATCCAGACAAAAGGGTATTTTCACCAGAACGCTTAGTCACGGTCAGGGTGGTGAATATCTGAAGAGAGAAAAAATAAAGAGAAGAATTTTAGTATGGCTAAAATTAATCCTTTTTTTTGAAGATCAACTTGCACTTAATGCTCAAAATCACTGTCATTTCTTAAGGTAATAACAAAACCCACACATTTAAACTCCTTGCCACTGAAAAGCAAACATATAAATACCCTTTCTTCTCTCAATTTATGGCCTTCCTGTTACAGTGGAAAAGAAAGAATTAAGAAAAACATATGGTTTTATAACACCTTTTGTTTTAATGCTCCTAAGTTTTTACAGTGGGAATGAGCCCAGAAATAATGAACTCCACTCTTTACACCTAATGAGTAAGTGTCCTTATGGCTCAAAGCCAACTTATTTGTAGGGAAAGTGAAGTTAACCCAAGGCTACAGCTTTTGTAGAGAACATAAATTTTGCCTCTGTACCTTTCTAGATATTACAGAAATGTGGAACTTATTGCTGATGTAGGTATCATGTCTGGGATCTGTATCCTCTGGACAACAGCTAAGAAAACATTCAGTAGACCTAGCTGGAAAAAGTCCAATCTTTATTGCTTTCAAGTCACATTAAAGAAAACAACATATTCAAGAATAACTATTGTAAAATTAAAAGGTATCAAAATTCAAGAAGAAGAATTCTACAAGAACTTGTTTAATATTAGAACTTTACCATGCAAATAACTGCATGACTTTGCATGGGTATAATATAGAAAGGAGAAAAGGAAATCAATACCACTTCTGTCTAAATGGTTCAAAGTTGCAATAATTAACTATCATCAAAGCCATCAGGAAGAATAAGCTTAGCACAGAATGAAGTACATACATGTTTCAGTTATGCAAATAACACTGATGTATCTAAAGATAAGGGGGATCTGAAAGCCCTGCAGTTCTCCAAGTAGAAGCTTTGCTAGCAGCTCTTCAGAGAACATCATCAAATGATATACCTATTCCACTTTCTATAAGCGGGTAAAGCATTATGCACCAATCAGGAAGACAAATGCACATCTAATATATATTCAAACTATATTGCATAGCTTGAGACAGCGTTTCTAACTCTTCAGTTCTGATCCACAGACTGACAATGTCTGGGAATCTCCATTTATTATTATTTCACTCTGAAAGACAAAGATTAAAAAGTGCAAAACTTATTTGCTTTCTTCTTGGCCTGACTGCAAGCTCTGGGTGTGTTAGCCAGCCCAGGTGGTGGTAGGGACCATACAGCTCCCTAACTCCAGGAAGCCAGCTGGTAGTCATTTTGTAATTACTGGAAACATGAGGGTTTTGACAGATTTTGTTAGTTATTCAAGTGAAGACAAAACCTTAGATCCAATGGCTCGAAAGCCATCATTAGCTAAATTGAAGAATCATCCCGGCTTTCAGAAGTCACTTTCTCTTCATCACAGATGGTCAATTATATACGCCTGTATTTCAAGCAGTTCAGTACAGTCAAGGCCGAGAGGTAGTTCTCTGCAAGGCTGAGGTCCTACCAACTTTGTGCTTACAGTTATTCGTACTTTACCTTGCAAAAAGTTCTATTCAGAACTTGTTTTCTGCAGAATAATACGCTGGTCAAACAAAAGAAGTGAAATCTGGATCCAATTTGTAAGCAGTGAGAAGAAGGACTCACAGTCTTACAGTCTTCTTCTAGTTGAATAATACCACATGCCACAGGAGACTTTGTGCAGCAAGTTAGTACTTATGCCAGTGAAGATGTCAGCATTTGATCCTGCAACACTCTCCCTTTCCTGCTCAGATCAGACTTGATTTTTCCTTAGCTTTTACATGCTCTCAAGACAAAAATAATGCTGATACTACCCATCATTCCATTAATCCAGATACGTGCAGTCCTCACGGATTCCAAACAACTGAAAAGCATTTTTTAAAATCAAGGAATACCATGTTGCACTTTGATTTTTGTTTACTGCTTAAGAGAGTAAATTAAGTAACAGGCATAAAAAAACCTTTTGAAGACTGGTACTAAATATGATCACTGTCCCCTGGAGCTTTTAAATTGTGTATTTCTCCTGAGCCAATTTCTTCCTCCCCCACTCAAACAAATATGATTATCTGAAATTACCTCCCTAAATTATGTCTAATCGTCATTCTATTCAGTTTCAATTTTAGCAGCTCAGATGTCCAGAATAAATTATGACTATCATCCTCTCTTCACACTGCATATGCTAATGGCTCACTTGAGTTCACAGGTTTGAATGTCTCCCTCAGAGCTCCCCCTACACAGGGCCCCTGCTAACATAAGGACCTGCTACCCCTCTTCAAGGGCTCCTAAGAACACCGTTAGATGACACTACATTAAAAAAAACCCACAAAACAGAATCTATATTGTGGATGCTTTGAACATGATTCAGATTGTTAGTAGTCCATTCCATTAATGCAGTTCACATTCTATTGCTTACGCTGAATCACTCTGAAACACAAGAGAAGCGGACTTCACTTCTGCACCTCCTGGTGAACTCTGGCAACACTTTGTAGCTAACACAGCTAACCCAGATATTTGGTACAGAGACATACAAAGGTCATAAACTGCTTCCAGGGACCCTCACCTAATACAAACTGGTCCTAATGCGACTACTATCAGTCGAGCATCTCTGACTGACACCTGGAAGGAGTTGGCCCCCACCGGCTAGAGAAAATTAAGCTCTTCATTAATAAGGAACAGCAAGATAAACACAAGAAGAAATGTTTTTGCATGGCCTCATGTCTTCACTTCAAAAGCAAATGAGAGATCTTTAAAAGGGCAGAATAAAAAAACTGTCCCCTTCCAAAGCACCAGTTTGTAAGCCTATTTTGAGCACACATATCTAAAAACATTAGCTTTGACAACCACTTTAACTGAAAAGTATTCAAAGCCTTCATAAATGGACCTTTGAGTGGAAGGAAAATTCTGTACTTCCCAGCAGAGAGTGCACTGGAACAGGGAAACCATAAACATCTCACAAATGAGCACAGTAACAAAAAAAGTTTCAAATAACCCCAGATTAAACCCAAATGTTAGATTTCTAAATAAAAAAACCCCAGATACTTTCCTGTCCTTACATCCCCCCTGCCTTCCCCCAGATTGGAACTCCTTTAACAGAGCTCTGCTATTCAGATTTCCAGCACCCTACCCCAGAATGCTACAAAAGCTGGGCCATGAGGTAACTTCATATACTAACCTCTGCGCACACAGGATGAATTCCTATGGTGCTGTCCAGCTGTTCTTTTGTGATCCCACATTTCATAGCAGCTGCAAACCCTTGGGTGACTTCTCCAGCATTTGGACCAAGGACATGGAAACCAATGACTCTCTCCTAAATAACAAAATGCAAGCACAGTCACGCATTCAGTTCTCTTTAGACAACATGTAAGGTTTTCTTACTCGGAGTATATCATTTAATCAGCTCACAAACATGCCACAAATTAATGTAACCACACAAATGTGAACTGTCATTAGCACCAACAGATGGGAAATGGTGGGTGTAATTTTATTCTCTGAAAAGAAAAAGATTCAACTAAGAAACACCAACCAGCCTCCTTACAAGTTTAGTGCAGCGGTCCTCCATTTACATCATAGAATCATAGAATAGTTAGGGTCAGAAAGGACCTTAAGATCATCCAGTTCCTACACCCCTGCCACGGACAGGGACACCTCCCACTAAACCATGTCACCCAAGGCTATGTCCAACCCGGCCTTGAACACCGCCAGCGATGGAGCATTCACAGCTTCCCTGGGCAACCCATTC